>JAUBOD010000647.1:3480517-3494873 GCA_032353885.1 Nothura maculosa | reverse complement strand
CTAGACAGTGCTGCAGAGTTGGGAAACATTCCTGGAAAGTGGCATTCTCTGTACATTTACCATAGATAGTCACTCCTTTAATGTGGTATTTCTCTAGAAGACTTGCTTTGCTGTCTGTGTACTGACAGGCAGCAGAGTACATGTTACGTTATATAAAAGGTGAAGAGTTCTTCACATATGAAGCAAAGTGATCAAGGTGTTCTTGAGTAACTGCTGATGTTCTCTCTCTCTCTCTCTCCCTAAGGCCTGTTTTAATGTTTAGTCCTTCACAGGAGGGGTGTGTTTATCTAACAGGGATTGTTTGGAGATCTAACATATAGGGAGATTCTTGGGGTAAGGAAGGCAAGACTTTGTTGTGTTTCGAAGATGATAGGGAAATTCTCTCCCCTGATCCTGTCATCCATGGCTGAGGGCATCAGTTCTTCCTTACCTGTTTCTCCTCTCTCCTCACCTCTCTTCCTTCTGCACCACCTTACTGCTCCATTTTCTTTCTTTCTTGGCAGAATTGCTTTGAGCTCTTCAATCCCAACTGTAAGGGACAGAAGATCAAAGCCTGCAAAACAGATGGAGATGGGAAGGTGGTTGAGGGCAAGCATCAGTCCTACAAGATCTCAGCAGCTACACCAGAAGAACGTGATGAGTGGATTGAGGCAATACGGTGAGAAGACCAGAATTTGGAGACTGTAGGTTTTCTTTGTCCAGCCCTTGGACAAATGATCACTCAGCTTATTTGGCCATCACAGAAGGGTGCCTGGAAAAGGGAGTAGAAAGAAGTGTTCACAGCCCAACAGCTTTGGTGCACCTTGACTCCAAGGAGTTTAAAGGCTCTTTCAGGAAATCTGTAGCCACAACTAAATTATTTGCTATAGGTCTGCAGATCTCCAGTCTTTCTTTCTTGTGAGTGGTGTCTCTGTGCAGGGAAGGTTGCCTTTGCTCTTTTCTAACATTAAATCTCTTGTTCTCATCTCCTCCAGGACCAGCATCACACAGGATCCTTTCTATGATCTTGTCTCAGCCCGTAAGAAGAAGATTGCCAACAAAAACTGAGCCCTGACCTGCAGGAACATGCAGTTGTTGAGCAGCTTTCTTCCCATGCTGGGCAGTAAACAAATTTGGGAGTATTGGTGCCCTCAGCCTACCACTTGGCAGGAAGATGACTGATTTTTCCTTCCCAAACAGAAGGCAGAAGAACAGGATACACTCCACTGGGGACTGTCAGTGGCATGGCTTTTCCCATGTCCTAAGATACACTTAACAGCAAGAGATGGCCTTTGAATTCTCCCATACACTTACCAGGCATATAGGACAGGATCTGAGGGAGACCAGAATGTCTCCAGAACGTCTTTATTCCCCATTCATCCTCTTCAGACATCAAATCAAGTCTAAGTGTTGTTCTGTGAGGAAGCATGCAGATACTTTCTGGACATGGTTCAGTCAGTTGCAGAATAAGAAAAGTCACAGTAGTTTCTCTTCTATGAACTGATGGACCCTAATGGTGGTGAAAGGATACTGTTATTTAAGAAAGAGAGTAAAATTCAAAGGAGGTCAAAGGAGGACAAGAAGACCTCTGTTCATAAGAGACCTTGACCTTCAGCCATGAAGAGGCTGCAGTTCTGGAAGGTCTCTGCTCTGTGGCAGGGCAAATAAAAGATGGAAGTAGCAATAAAGGGAAACTGTGTATAGAGTGTCTGTGAAACTGAGATGCAGCTCTGTGTCCCTGGATTTGGTGCTCAGAGGCCAGTACAGGTCCACATGGAGAAGAACACTCATCAGACTCAAGCTTTCCTTCTGGCTTCTGGGTTCCAAACAAAGATTGCTCCCTTGCACCTCTTAAGATGGCTGGACTCAGAGTCTGGTAGGCCTGCAGCCAGAAGTAAAGAAAACCTGGTGGTGCATAACCATTCACCTCCCACCCCATCCTAATGTTCTAGTTTCCTGAAGCTTGTTGTGTTTTTTATTGTTGGTGGTAGTGTTGTTGTTGTTGTTTTGAGTTTTGTTTGTTTGCTTGTTTTGTGCTTTTCTTTCTCTTGTTTAAGGAAAAACTAAAAGTGGGTAGGATGATCTTTTATGTAATAAAAGCAGAGGATATAAGTGTGTCATGTTCCTATGCTTAGCAGAGCTGCCTGAGCACTACTGCAGCTCTGCACTGCACCTAGATACAGGCAGGCTGAGGGCATGTGACAAACAGGCAGATGTTGGATGGTGAGGGACGGGGGTGAAGTTAATGAGCAGGAGGAAAAGTACAGGGTACTGATATTTCTCTGTGGGGAACAGCCTCGGGAAAAGTGCTAGAAACAACTGCACATGCAGGCTTGCTTTAAAAGCCTTGATAAACCAGTGCTATCTAATGTGATGACTCTTTGAAGTGCCAGTGCTTTCTTACTCTCTGCTTTTTTCCTTCCTGAAGGGGGCTCTATTTACCAGGAAATCGGCAGCAGGGCCAGTACAGCCTGATTATCGATTTTAGGTATTTTTGTCCAAGCCACTGGAATGTAGAATTAATTTCAAGAGGCAAGGAGTGTATCTCAGAGTTGAAACACGTGCTTACCCCAGAGAAGGAATGTGAAGGTTTTCTTCAGCTCAAGACTGCAAACTGTCTGCTGCAGTGAATCTCCTTGCAGATGATGTGATAGAGATTGAGTTTTCTGCCTAATGCTCTGGAGCACGTGTGCTCACGTAGGCATGCACCCTTTGAGTTCAATGAAGGGAGGCATGATCATGTCCAGAGGTGAGGGAAAAAGACAGGATCTGGCCCCTCATCCTGGCAACTTCTCTCTATATATGTGAAATATAAATAGACACTTGACTGGACTGATGAAACATCCCCTAAAGCATATGATCTAGTGAGAAAAGTGTACTTTAGTGCCTTACAGGCTCATGCTCAAAGTGCCAGCAGCCATCAGATGTAGCCTGGAGTCTCTCTTCTACTCACAGTGTCGGCTGGGGTGAGAGAATCCAGGCTGTCCTCGTCATAGAGTTTACCTGCATTATTCCTTTGAGAGCAGACTCTATCCAGATTCCTGCCAGAATCCTTGCAAACCTTTTAAGGCTCCTATATCCATTTTCTCCCTCCTTCCTCCAGATACTCACACACTGTAAAGCAGAATTATTCCTAGCAGGAGGAGGGACAAACCACTGCAAGGAGACAGGCAATTGTTCATTTCCATCCATTAAACTAACTGAAATAGACAGGTAGAGATGGACCGGATTTCCCCTCTCTTAGGGGCTGAGGCAGGGAAAGAGATAAGATGTTCACATTTCCATTTCCTTTCCTTGGCTTCAGCACAGAAGATTCACCTCCATGCCCTTTGCTGCACTTCTTTTCCAGTACTGTGAACACAATGGCACCTGATATTGCCCACCAACAATGCAACACGTGTACTTTCTGAATGCTGTTCCTGGTCATATGGCCTCTGAATGCAATGCGGGTGTATGAGGAAAGAGCAAAATAACATAATCTAACCAGAGTGTCTCAAACTAGGTCTATAAAACTTGAACATACAGTCATATCAGTATGCTTTGACAGGCATGCTTGCAGCCCTCAGACTTATGACAGGAATGACTCACATAACTAGAATGGCACCACTAGGCAGAGTGTTCACAATCACATTCCCTTTGCTGAGGGCAGCTGCGGTGCCACACAGAAAAATGCATATACAAAACACTCACAGAGCCCTCCAGGTACTAAATTTGACAGATTCTTCTCTGCTATGGATGTGTTCTTCTTTCTCCTCACAGACAACATGGCTCACACAGGCGTACACTCAGAAGACTAACACTCTGTCCAACCAAGGAATCCTGCACACAGCTAGTAATTTGTTTTCATAATAAATGTCCATCTATTTTCATTAAAGGGCTGGGAGGAGAATGCCACAGATTTGTGGAATGTAGCACATCACTGGGTTTCATTTCTCACATGCTCTGTTTATCAGCTCCTTTTTGGAAATCTAATACATTTTAAAAAGGCTTTCTTGAAATTAGTTGCAAGTGACGGGAATGGAAGAACTGGGAGGACAGCCAGCAGCCTCACTCAGTTAAGCTTAGTTGTCTAGTAAATGGTGAAGAGAGTTTGTGAGGTGGAGGAGATGGAAAGCTTAGGGGACAGGCTGGACTGAATTCTGGGTTCAGAGCAGGTCCAAGAGTATGAGTTGAACCTATCTCTATCCAAAAGGTGAATGGCAGCTCCCAAAAGCCCCCTATGATGAAGCTTCGCAGCAAATGAATGGCAGCAATGAATTCCCCCAAATATGGAAAGATATCTCTCTCTGAGGAACCTGGTCAGTGGCAGTGGTCAGTGGTGGAGTGAGAATTTGACACACTGTCCAGACCTAGCAGGCCCAAAAATGCTCAGCTGCATATTGTACACCCTTTGTTTAAAGGAAGCAACAGCTCTTTTCTGCTACCTAAAGCAGGGAATTATGAAAACGATTGTCAGACTTCCATCTACCATGATGACTGTAGTGCCGTGTGAGTCCTCACAGCTCAGCCCTCCGCAGCCATCGAAGGATTGTAACCAAGATAGATTAACAGCTTGCACCTTCATCAAATCCAGAGGAAGAAAAGGTTATTACATGGGGATGTAGAGGGGTAGGAGTCAGACTTCATATCCTCTGGGTCTGCACTTTACAGGGAGAGAAACAGTCTGGATCTATTTTAGCTGATTTGAATGTTGCAGGCAGATTTTCACGGGGCTAAAGGAGTGGTTACTACCATCAGTTGCCAGACAGCAACTAGTCAACAAAGAGATGGGGACCCATTGCTGCACTTCTTCCTGCTTAACATTTTCTTTTGCACTTTTCATGCAGAGCACACAGCTAAAGGCACCTATGACCCCTCTGCTTGCCTCGTTCCGGCTCACTTCTTCTGTCTGCATCCTGACAGAGGGCCAGTCTGTGGGGTTGGACAAAGCCCTGGAAGATGAGGGTCGAGGGCTGCACGGGATTTCTAGGAGTACCACTTGTATCCTATCTCCAGTGACTGCTTTAAGGGTCTATGACAGGGACATGCTGCAGTTTCATTTCGCCATGCCATTTCCAATCTTGCTGCCTGCCTGTGATGAAGATGAATGTGACCTGTCCTTGGCTATTGCACTCCTGGGTGTGCAAGCCTGTACACAGTTGATATTTTGTTCCTGAAGACTGATGCTGTCAGGTAAACTGCAGGGAGGCATGTGTGATGGGGCAGAGGCAATAGCCAGGGAAGAGTTGGGGGCAGGTTGGGATGGAATAGACTGGGTTCTATGTGGACTAGTCCTGCCTCATGGAACCTGTGCTTTTGGGAAGAGAGCCCTGTACCGGGGCACAGTTGCATAAGAACTGGGGAGGCTATGTTAAGAGACATCATGAGGTAAGGCATTCAACAGCCCTCTCTTCCTTCTGAAGCTGATGTAAAGATACCCACATGGGAGAGACATATCCTGCTGCCCCTTTCCCTGCAGTGGGTAGAAGCAAGATTCTTGGAGCTGGCTGAAGAGGTGGTGATTTGGAATGCAATTAATGTCTTAATTTTTGTTATATTAACAAACTTAACCCATGACTGAGTTTGAGCTTCCTAGGCTTTTTCATGCTCTCTCATTTATCTCCCTTTGCAACAAGAGAAAGGAAATTAAAAGGAGAGAATCACAAAATCCTGCAGCTGCTTTGAAAAGTCAAGTAATAAACTGCAGGTGAGGAGACAAGAAGAGAAGGAAAGGAGGAATGGTTTTAGCCTTGAAATTTACCTTTTCGCCCAACCTGGCATGAAGTGGAAGAAAGCTAGTATTTTGTTTCTTCAAGAAAGATCACGTTTTGCACTTATTATCATCCTTAGAGGCCTGATCCTCTTCTTATCTTTGTCCATATTTATGTTCCTTTCCAGAACTCCCCCATTTTCTCCTTTAACATCTTCCCTGCTCTAAACTTTTCGTGCCACACCTTTCTCTATCTTTCTCACAGTCCTTCCTGCCTACTGTGTTTTCCCCCTTTGGTTCATTTATCTCCATAAATTTCCCACTGTCCTCTCACCTTCACCAAAGCTCCCTCTTTCTTTTTCCTGATAAGCAATACTGCATTTCCTTCTCTCCCTGCTCCACAGATAGACTCCACTCAGGGAGCTCACAGTTTGTCTTGGCAGAGCTCTGGGAAACCCCCTATTATCAGTTGAAAGTGAGTAGCTAAAACGGAGCCAATCTCTCCAGCTCCTGCTGATCACCTGCGGCTTGAGTTTCTGCTGGAGGCTCCGTCAACAACATGTTATTACCTAAATAAAAGATACAGTCCTCTCTGGGAAAAAAGAGATGCAGATAATAGTGATTGTCTGTTTCCTGCCTGCCTTCTTACTGGGAAAAACACTCCAAGTCCTAACAGAGCTTCCAGTACCAGCCCTCAATGAAGAGAGGGGGACAGAGGGAGCTCTATAATGAAGGCCACATTTTCACCTTCCTTCTAGGTGGTATTCTGTGATTTCAGTGGGGTGTAAGAGAAGGTCCTTTACATTTGCAGCACACCTATCTTCTTCCCATGTCATTGTGCTTGGCCCCGAGTCTCTATAGATCTGAAAAAATACAAAAATTGGAGCCAGTAATAGACTCAGAATAAATATCAAGATGTCAGGGAAGGGAAGAGAAGGTAGAGCTGGCAAGCCTGCCATTATTGTGGTAATGGAAAGGGCTTCTGTTGTGCAAGAATCTAGCAGTGGTTTTCCTTGTAACAGCCCTTGCCTTTCCCTACCAGCTTTACCACTCTGCTGTGATTTGTGATATCAGTATTCAGGGGGGAGCAAACAGCTCAGAGACCCGTTCTAGGGTGAATAAAGGCACTCAACTGTTTCAGTTGCTCCTAAATGCCTAATATACACAGCTCAACCTGGCATGGCCTAATCAACACAGAGTGCTGCCTATTTTCTGAAGCAATTAAAATTCACGTAATGATATGCAACACAACACACACTTTTTCACAGCACCTGCTTATACCCCTTTACCACTTGGCCACATCTCTTTCATCCCCAAACTAAAACAAAGTATCAACGACTTCCTCACACAAAAAATAGACTTAAACAATCAAAAAATCACACAGTTGTAAAAAATGAAATGCCTCTGTGCTTTTTATTGTCCCTCCTTTGGAATATCCAAAATATTCAAGGAGCATTTGGTTATATTTTGAAGCTCTCCCTCTGGATAAGAGAAAGCAACTTGCTTCCCTCCTTTCTTTATTATTTGGTATGAGAGCTGAAATTACCATTTGATCCCTGGCTACAAGGTGCTGGCACTTTGAAGAAAGTATTAAATGTCATGATGCTTGGGTCAAAATGGTAGGAACCTGCGTATCTTCCCTGCAGTCCTCCATCAGAGATCTCTATTGTGGCTGTAAGGCATGATCTTAATACTCACATCCTCTCCCAAATACTTGCCCTCAAACTGCAGCTCTGTAACAAATTCATCCCTCAGTCCTTTGCAATCACACACAGAAGAATCTGATTCTTTTTTTTTCAAGAAGACTAGTATTTAAAGTATTTCTTTGCGAGTAAGGTAGGGGGTCTTTTACCTTCTTTACCACAGACTTGCCCAATGATGCGTCCTCAGGCTTTTTTCCCAGTAAAGTAAGGGAATGTACATGGATCTTTTAGAAAAATAAGCACTTACAATGCCTTGCATGGAAAATAGCGCGATGCTAAAAGACCTCAAATCATTCAGTCCAATTAGGAGAAAGCAAGCCTGTCACTTCCATATCACTACTTGTACATTCCTCAACTCACCTTCCTCCTTTTTGTCATCTTGTTGCATAGCTGTGGGATACTACCTACCTACACTGTTCCACTCTGGGCAGATCTCTGCCTTCCACAACCAGTCTTGCTGGCTTGAGCAGCCCACACCAAGAGCTGTAGGCAAAACCATGGGATTCTGGTAACAGAAGCAATACCATGGGGGCTTTGCTGTGGAGGAGGGAGGGAAGAAGAAAGTCTCTTCCAAGCAGGTTTTGGAGCTGCTGCTTGTTTTTTCTTCCCTCCCTAAAGCTCAATCAGGCTGCTCCTGTGAGCTAGGAATTGCTAAGAGATTGAAAACCTGTTGGTATGAATTTCAGAGATGCTTGGCAGGGGCAGCTGGAGCAATGAAGGGTTCAGTGTATTAAATTCACCATAGTAAAACCATAATAGGATTTTGCATGGTGCTGTGACCAGAATGCCCAAACAAGTTCACCATCTTGCCTCATCAGGCATGCTTTCAATATTTCCTTTGCTATCCAGTCCCTCTCCCCACACCTGTGTGCATGCCCCATGCCCCAGTCCTAAGGCTTTGGAACAATGTCTGTATGTATAGGGAGAAGGGGGCATTTTCCCCTTCATGCCCACACAAACCTATAAGTCTATTTGCTTCTTCCTGTGTTCCTTTAGGAATTTGGTACATATCATTTGTAGGTGGGAACATGGTAGTGGTGAAGAGGAAAGGGAAGAATTCTGAGAGAAGTGAAAGAGGAAAGGAGCAAAAGAGCAGGGAGATTCCTGGTCCAGCCCTAGCTAAATGAGACTCTCTGCTGGACCCTCCCATGTTAACCTGCAACCTTCTGCCCATTCTCCTTGCATCTCTAAGCCCAGGGACCGCTCTGAGACAGGGAGGAAGGCACAACTAGCCTCCCCCTAGCAGGAAAACTGCCAAACTCCCACATGTCTACTGGGAACTAGGGAGCGAAAAGACATCTTCCCCCTCTCCTCCCTCAACACATATTCTCCCTGCCCAATGGCATATTCAGCAAGAGGTTTCTACAGGATTTCATCTACCATCACTATGGCTCCTTACTATGGTCCTGCCTTCTCCCTTTACCCTCTATCCCCACTGCACCTTTTCACCTAGCAGATAATATATGGAAGCTGCAAGACAGAAGGGCAGTGCCTCAATCCCCTCACTTAGGCAATTCCCCTAAGTACTGTATGGGGGGCCTAGTTCCTGTCTGTGTGTACTTCCCTTCCTAATTCCTCCTTGCTCCTCCCCTTGCCCCTGTCCTAAAATTTTCCCCCTCTTCATGATTCCTCTCCCTCTTTCTATGGTTTCTCTTCATCTTTCCTGGGCTCTTCAGTGGGATGGCATCTGGCTTCCTCTTGGTCGACACAGTTCCCCTTTCACTGCATTGTGAATGTAGGCAGGGAATGCATATAGGGAATCATCAGCCTGCCTCAGGGGAACCTCCTCAGCATGCTAACTCAGATTGTCTTTCATTGAGATGCCTACCTCAGGAGCCTATCTGATCCCAAGGTTTGGCCACCTTGACAGAGAGTAAGAGCCAGCTTCCCTCCCTTTCCTGCTCCTTCACCCCAAAGTATAAGCCTGAGAGAAAGGAAAAGAAAGAGATATGGGTCAGTGAGGAAGATATCCTTCTAGATAATCCTTCCAGAAGATATTCTTTACAGCTCTGAGGAAACCAGGAAGCTACTTGAGGGTTTACTCTTCAGCTATGAGTCATCCTGCCCTTGAAACAACGCTTGGGCCACTGACATCTTGACTGGCCAGAGCAACGGGAGCATCTGTCTCCAGCACTGGCAGTGTGGCAGCCAGGCATGCAGGGGAAGGATGGATTAAATCATACAATAGTCAGGGAAAAGTAGGAAGGGAGATGGAATCCAGCTATAACTTCTTAGCAGCAGGAAGAAAAAATTCATTTGAGTTTTTTCTTTTGTACCCTGGGGGCTGATTCTGTGGATTCTGTGTCATGGCGGGCAGGCGAGTGTGAGAGTGTTGGGCTTTGTTCTTACTCCTCCTTGAGTCTTTCCTCCCAGCACCCAAACCAGACACAAAAAGTTATCATTGTTGTGCCCGAAAGTCCCCACCACAGATGCAAGGGGAGAGTAAGGCAGAAACTGGCAATGAGTATATTACTCCACCTCCCTTAAAAGCTCCTTTCCTTCCCTTCCTCTTTTTGGTACCCCATATGCTTGTTGTATCCCGTCTGCCCAGTGAGGAGTGGCAAGTCAATCCTTTACTTCCACTATCTCTCCACAAAACGTCTCGAAGAGCCTTGGAATGGCAACAATTCATTTACCATTGCTTTACCAGAGAGCAAAGTGGTGAGTTACACTCAGCGAAAGCAGATACTGCCATCAGAGCAGACAGAAAAGATACAACTCTCTCCCTTTTATGGATGGACATGTCTGTTCATAGAGGAGGACATGTCTGAGCATAGAGGAGGACAGCAGATCTGAGTGTCTATGTGGGAAATGGCTCCTCAGATGGAAAAAAAACACATGCTGTTAGCAGTCACTACTGAGTTGTCACGGTGAAATGGGGAATCACAAGAGTGAGCTCCCTGAGAGCAGGAAAGGACAACCCCATAGACAGTATGTATAGTCCACTAGCACTAATTTCTTTCCTGCTCTGGGCTTTGTATGCCAGATGAGATGGATCAAGAGTGGTTCGATTTTGCCAAGTCTTGATGCTGACACTTTTAATATCCATTAGCAATGCTACTCTGCCAGAGAGCATTAGCTGAGATACATGGAGTGTTCCCTAGACCCCCTCTCTAACATTCCTGCTTCTGTTCCTCATCATCCTCCAACCAACCTGGCTGCTGCTTCTCATACTGACAACACTGCTTAGCTCAGGTTTTCTTCAAGCCTTCTCTGACAAACCTGTCACTTCCATCTTTTACTAAAATCATTTCCAAAGGCTTTTGTCTCCTGAGGAAAATGCCCTACTCATACCCAGGCACACACTAGCAAAAGCCAGAAAGCAAAATGGTCTTCAGAAAGGCTCATGAGGCTGCATAAAGCTGGATGCTACCCTTCCAAGAGAAGACATAGCTTTCCAGAGCTGAAGAAATGCAAAAGGACTCCTGGAAGTCCTCTATGAGTGTGTGGTGTAGGTGGTGTTCAAAAGAGAAGTTGTGCATGGATAACTTGTTTCTGCCTCCAACAAATAAGCAGATATAAAGTACTATTTATTAAGAGTAGGAAAAAAAAAATGAAATATAGATTCTGGCATTCTGTCCTGTCCTGGATGAATTGCAATGTCAGCAAGATATTTTGCCAGTATTTGTTTCTAAGGTGCTTTGGGAATGCATTGTATAACCATTGTGAAAGAAACTGGAATATCCTGCCAGTAGCTTGGGTTACTGATCATTCAAAGGTACAATGGTTGTCTTTTTTTTCTGCATAGCATTTTTGTCTGAATACCTGTGATGAAGACAGAACATGGAGCTGGGCTTCTATACACTGGACAAGCTTCCAAGCTGTCATACAGTCTGCTAGCCAATTGCCAAATGCAGCTGGCCTGAAAAACCTTAGCAGGTGAAAGAGCCCAATGGGTAGCACTACAGGAAACTCCTCATAGGAACTGTCTCAGAAAAGAATACACTTTCCCATTGGTGTCTCATCCAAAGTCCATTACAACAGTGGCTGTAGGCTTCCTATTTCGTTCAACCGCAACCCTAATCCTAAAAGTGTAATGAGGATGGTGGTAGACCAAACACCAACATACGTGACCAAACCAAAAAAATGCCTCACAAGAATCAAACCAGGACATCACACACATCACTCTGATTGCCTCATTCCACTTCTACACAAAAAGAAACCTCTAGGCTTTCTCATTCTCTTAACTCTAACCCTAACTTCTAAACCCTTCAAGTCTAGTCAGGACAGTGGTGGAAAAGAGATTAGCACACATATCCAAAATAAAAAATCCCTTGCAGGAATCATTTTGTGGCACTTGACACCTGACAATGACTGCCTCATTCCACATTCACAACAAGGAAATCTCTAGACTTTCTCATTCTCTAGGCCCTAAGCCTACACCTAAAAGTTTTATCAGGATGGTGGTGAGAGAGAGACCAGCATATGTGACCAAAGCAGTAAAGGCCTTGCAGGAACCATGTTGAGGCACCGCGCACTTCACACTGGCTGCCTCATTCCGTTTCGACAACAAGGGAACCTCAAGGCTTTTTCTTTCTTTCCACTCTAACCCTAACCCCTAAATCCTTTTCAAGACTGTGTTGGTCCATGTTCTCTCAGGTGTGGCCTAGAAAATAAACTCCCCACAGGAAACCTCTCTGAGCACTGTAGGCTTCCTGTGGAGCTGAAAGGGTTGGAGCACAAGCCTTCCTAGCAGCAGCTAAGGGAGCTGGGATTCTTTAATCCTCAGAAGAGAAGACTCAGGGGTGACCTTTTCAATCTCTCCAACTACCTAAAAGGAGATAGTAGTGAGGCCGGGGTCCATCTCTTCTCCAAAATAACTACTGATAGAGCAAGAGGAAATGACCTCAAGTTAGGCCAGCGGAGATTCAGATAAGATGTTAGGAAATATTTCTGCATGGAAAGAGTAGTTAAGCATTGGAACAGGCTGCCCAGGGAAGTGGTGGAGTCGCTGTCCCTGACAGTGTTTAAGAAACATGTAGATGAGGCACTTAGGGACATGGTTTAACAGGCATGATGTTGAAGCCTTACAGTTGGACTCAATGATCTTGAAGGTCTTTTCCAACTGTAATGATTCGTTGATATCTTTCCTCCCTAAGTCTAACCTTAAAAGGTTTTCTAGACCCATGTTGGGTTTTTAGTCCACCATGTGTAGTCCCAATGAGAAACTTCTCACAGGAACCATCTCTGGGTACTGCACACCTTCTTCTGGTGTCCCCTATCCACACTCACAACAATGGCACTTCTTTTCTTTCTCTTTCTATAACCCCTGGCCTAACCTGAACCTGAGCACTAATCCTAAAAGTTTAACCTTGTCCCTTATAAGTGGAAAACCTAAGGTTTGCCCCTTTAAGGACTCCCTCACAGGAACCATTCCTTGGCACTACACATTATCCCCTGGCATCCTTCTTCTACATCAACACTATCAGCACCTCTAGAGTTTCATTTGCCTTTTTTTTTTCTTTTTCACTGTTGTTTTCATAACCTGAATGCAACTGGAAGCATAATTTCAAATTTTTTTTGTCCCATTCTCTCTCTTCTTTTCAAGTAAACAGTAATTTTTCAAGTCCGTATTTCTTAGTCTTCTTATGTTTGCTGGCCTTTTCCAGTCCCTCTCCTCCTGCATATTTTTGTCTTTTTCTGGCTGTTTTCTAGAATATCTTTTCCTTGATTTAGATTTTTAACATCAAAATGTTGCATCACAGCTGAGCATGGGAACTTAAGGTTTATAATGGCCTGCCAAGTTTCACATATAGTTTTTTTATAGTCTTGGATATTGAAGTTATCCTCATTACCATATTAGTCTCATCTTTGTTCCTCAGGGACAGCTGTAAAAATAGCATAAATGGTTATTTTATATCATCACATCACCTTGGCCATGGTATATCTCATCAGGTTATATACAATTCTTCATTTTTGAAGAATGGGACTGCATTTTCAAGATAATCAGTTTTGTCCTTTAGTCATTAAAAATGTTCCTAGGAGCGGAGAGACATACTTTTATTTTCCTCTATGACAGAAAGACTCCAGGATAGGTTCATCATAAGAGTGCAAATAGGGATCAGGCCTGTACTCAGGTAAAATTTTATGTGTCCTTCCACCACAATATCCATACAATTCTAACTAATAGGAAGCCAAGTCTGGCACATGCATAGTGATATGTTTGTGTAACTATATCATCTGTACCCTTCACAGACAGAGGAAAGCAAACCTGCCCTGGTACAGCAAGTCCAAGCTTAGAGTCAGGATTAGTTCAGCTTCTTAAATAAGATCTCTAAATGCATTATAAGAAAAACTATTAACAGTTGTAAGTCATACAGACACTTCCAGTGCTGACATCTGGTTTACAAAAATCATTGATCATGATTTGTTAACAGAGGAAGAAAAAAGTGCTTGATGACGCTGTGCCGATAATGAGTGGATAAGTTGTATCCATACATGGCAGATGAAGATAGTTCAAACTTTCTTGCTAATGGTAAGTCTCTGAGGTGAAGACATAACCATAAATCTCTGTCTTGTCAATCTGATAAAGGGGTGGAGGGAGAGGGCCTGTTTTGCTATTTGTCTATCATCATCAAGCTTTTTTGGTCTGCTCTAGCCAGCTAAGTTTAATCCTATAGTGTCTCCGTTATTACTCATGCCTGTGGTGTTCTGGCAACAAGTAGCAAAGTTCCTGTAATCTGCTATTCTGACAGTGAATATAGTCAGTTCTTCTGAACAAACTGGAATGTTCCCTTCCCCAGTTAACAGCATGTGCAAGTACAAAATGTAGGATCAGATCTGGAGTACTGATAAATGGTAGGTAGAATGAAGTCTACTTTTGCCTGTCTGTTCTGTCTTCCTGTTTGGTTCCTGGTGCTAGGAAAACTAGAGTCGCCTTCTGGCCATGGGCCTTACACAGTACAGTGAGGGAATGACAGAGAAAGAGAGAGAGAAAGAGAATGAATGAATGAATGAATGAATGAATGAATGAATGAATGAATGA
>JAUBOD010000647.1:3467438-3480417 GCA_032353885.1 Nothura maculosa | reverse complement strand
GAATGAATGAATGAATGAATGAATGAATGAATGAATGAATGAATGAGGCAGTTCCTAATTAATCTCCTTTTGTCCCCAGGAAGTAATACAGAGCACCTCAATGCTAACCTGAAAGCTCTACTTGCTGCTATTCCAGGCAACCCAATGTAGACTGCCTGTATTTGAAGTAAATGCGAATAGAAGCACTACCTTAAAAGCTGAGTAACAGGCCTGCTCATGAGAGCTTCTCTTTTCCCAGCCACCCTGTCTACTTTGCAACTTTAAACCCATCCAAGGAATGAATATTTTTTTCTAATGATTAGAATAAGACAGATAAGAGGCAAGGCTTCAAATTAGGAATCCAAGACTTGATTGCAGCTCTTATCATATTTTTCCATTTTCCCCCCATCCTCCCAACAGAAAATAAATTGCTTCAGTAAATTATATCTTTAATCTGCATAGGGAAGTGGCAGAGTGGCTCTCCTTTTAATATGTGCTATGGTGAGATAATCAACCCCTTCCTCTAGTCACATGGAGCGAATTAATAGATTTTAAACAATTCCATTATTTGAAGATTTTTCCTATTATTAATACAAATTGCTTGCATTCACTTTCAATTACAGCATTTTTATTTTCTAATAAATCCCAATCATATTCTCTCAAACACGACCTAAACATTGGGGAATTTCTATTTTAAAAAGTACACATGAAATGCACATGCCTTGCCTCCCTCAATTACTTATGACTTTTATTCTTCTGCGTTCTCTCACTTTCTTCCTCTCTCAGCAAATCCCACTTATATTCTGCCCCAACTGTCTTCTCCTAAATCTAATTTTATGTCCCCGTCTCAGGTGATGAAGTCAATAAGACTCCTCATTAATAGTATTGATCTCTACTCTCTCCTATTATTTTGTCCACATTCCCAAAAATGACACAGCTCACAACTGGCATAGATGCCCTCTCCAGGGCCTCTTTTCTCTCTCATGTAACATAAAACTGAGAAACTCTGTTAACCTCTAAGCAAGGGTTGCATCTGTCCTACTGCCAACTCTGTTTTCAGTCACATCAGCCACGGTCCTATGCCCAAGTGTTCATGATGCAACTATGTGAAGGTATTCCAACCCAGAAGGATTTAAGTGGTTATTCACAGGGATAGAACCTCTGAGGGGTATGTAGACCATGTCCAGTTGGAGCAAAGACAGTAGAGGTTTCTAATCCTTTTGTTAATTTTGTTGGTTTTGGTTGTGCCCAATTGCACTCTTGGTTGCACTCAACTGCACTCTTACCTTCGTGAACTCATGAGCCAACACACATCGGCTCTGATGAATATTCACTCATTCTTTTTGGAGTGACCAAAACTAACCAACTAACCACTGCACAAGGTTGTCCAGTCTTTAATAAACATTTCATTTATTTCTTTGTTGTCTTTCCAACAGCACAAGGAGGTCCACATTCAAATGATGCAGGGAGGAGTTGTGTGATACCACAACACCTCATCCATGAGCTTAGGACCCTAAGGGTAATGGATAGAGAGGAAGCATTATTACCCTGTTTTAAAGCTGGAGGAGAGGTATGATTTGCCCTAGAAGTTTATAACAGAACTAAATTCAGAGCTCCTATGCTTCTTTAATCAGAAGATTCACTTTACTTTTTTTTTTTTTGGTAGAAAGCTCCTGAGTCACACAAAAAAAGATCACTGAAGTACTGAGGTACTTGTATGAGAGAATTTTGGGAAGATGCACCAAAGACATGATGACATAATAAAACATGTTAGAATTACCTTCCGGGAAAAGATCAAAGATCCAGGATGCAATCATCTGGAGAAATGCTTAAAGAGTGAAGCATCATCTAGTTAGAGGATACCAGTCATTGCGCAAAGTAACACTGATTCTCTTATTGCTCCTGCTCAAGTGCATTCCCTAAATGATGCAGCTTGGAATAGACAGAAAAAGCATTCAGCTCACACTTTAATGCAGCTGCTTCTGGGGTGGAACCTGACAGCTTATTTGCTTCTACTGTGTAGCAACATGTCTGCACGATGATATGGAAGAAAGAAAATTCCCAGAGACCTGGGAATTCAAAACAGAGGTTGTCTGCGCTGCCAGCTGGAAATGGGCTGGAGCCCCAATCTCAGATCCCAGCCCTGTCTGTTATTTAATGCAGTCATAGCACAATTTAGCTTTCAATACGTAACATAGTGCAGCTTAGCCTGCAGAATCCATCAGAGCAGTTAAACAAGACCAGGCATGAGAGGCAAACTTCATATACTAACAGCCATTCCCCAGTACAATACACGAGTGTTCCGAGCACAGGGGTTACTACCAACCAGGTTCAGATGATTTTCTTCATCAGATCATTAAAAATTACAGGGTCCTCTGTGGTAAAGCCTCAGTCCTAGGCCTGAGGAAAGATCTCTGCTTGCGCATCACTTATCCAAAGCAGAATTCTTACATATATGGCCAGTGCATTTGGCCCTGGAAGCTAATTAAAATCTTTCCTTCAGGGAAGAATGAGTCCATAATGCTGTTGCACACTGATGATCCTAGGAGACAAGGACACAGATAGGCTGCAGGTTTCTTCCCAGAAGCTCATTTTTTATACTGCTGTGGCCTCCTGAGAGATAGGACAGGTGAAGTTATCAGCTGCTGTGGCAACCCACCTTGGCTGGTAAGGAATTAAAAAGAATAGGACTGGGAGTAGGAGTTGGAAGGGCTACGTACATTCTCCATAAGCATCATTTCACCGCTCCTCCCTGACGCACACAAAGACACATCTACCTGCTGGTAGATGTATAATGTATGCATATGCATTGGCCAGCCCTGTACACATTGCCCTGTAGATACATTGCCATGTATCTACACAGCTATGCAGATGTGGTCCTTTGTCTCAATGCAAATCCTATCTTGTGCTTATGTTCCTAGCTCCGAACATATAAACACATACCCTTCAAAAAAAGAGGAAAGCACAGCCCTGCCACTGCCAGGCTTGCCCTCTGCCACATATGTGTGCATACAGCCCACTTTCCTCCTCAGGGCCAAGTAAATTTTCTCAAAGCAACTCACTTCCCTAGTATACACACATCTTCTCCTTCACTCCAGTCCGCCCCCCTCCCATGCCAGCCAGCGCCAGCCACCCACGCAGACACACAGGATGCAGACACAGAACGACAGCAGAGTCCTCAGTGAGCTGCTGGAGCAGAACAGATGGCGTAGCAAGCAAAAAAACAGTCATTCGCTGATAAAAGTTTCTTCCTCGATGTTGTTTGTTTTCAGAATACATTCACTGCCGGAATAAAATCCAAGCAAGATGGGCTGATATAAACACCCTAGTCTTGTTCCCATGAAGTGTGAAGTCCCACCTGCTTTTACACTTTTTTTTTCACAGCTCTCAACTAACTCTTCTTGTGGCACTCTCTCCCAGCTCCCCCCATTTCCCTATTTGCTACAGATCCCAGTCGCCTTGTCTTACAGGTTAATTTCATGCTTCCTTATAAACAATACCCCACAGCTTGCCTATTTCTTGTCCCCAGCTGACTGACACTCTCCATCGTTCACAATGGTCCTTCTTTTTCTGCATCAGGCATGGAGCTACACCAAAAAAAATCACTCTGACTTCTATCCTGTGCTGGAGTTACATCTCTGAAGAGCATTTGCCAAAGGCTTGAGGAAACTGCTTGTTGCATGGGATACTGCTAAAGCTGTGGCTGTAGACACTGTATGGTAATGGTAGCATGTTCTGTCAGTAGAAAGGTTTGAGGAAGGGGAGTTAGTTGCAGCTGCAACTCCCTTGTGATGAATTCATGCCCGATAGTTGGGCTGACAGGTAAAGGGAGATTCAAATGACTGAGGAAAATTGTATCACAGGTAGGAAGGAAGATGTCAGTCACACACTTCTGATGCCAAGCATCACAGCCACACGAGAGCTGTATTTATTCCCTAGCACCCAGATTAATCATTAAAGTGGTCTCCACTCAGGTACTATATCAAACACCTTTGGAGGTGTTAACCATCAGGAGCTATCTACCAAATGTATGGCAGGAAAGTGGAGGAGGGAGGGTGTTTCCTCTGCCTGCCATGCATTATCAACTGAATGTTCCTGTCTGTCACTCTCCATTCCATAAATGCACTCATGATAAGTGCATCCCCAAAAGCAAGGGAAGACTTGGACTCCCTCTAGTGATGTATCTGGATTAGGGCCTCATAGACCCACTTCCCCACACCTCTATCAAAACAGGCCACTGCAGGTTCAAGATGAAGGGTTCAGACTCCCCTGCTGGTTCAAACCGGGCTGCTTATGCAAGTAAGCCAATTAACAGTTCATGTGTTCATGCTCATGTTGATACATAACGATGCCTCCTCCTGGAAATACTCACTGTATGCATGGTGTGGGAGGGGAGGAAGACCCAGGAAGACAAACAGCTGGCTCCAGTGCGGTAGGAGCAGAGAGGAGCTGAGTTAGGATGGGTTTCTCTATGCCTTCTGGGCGAATTGGATCACATACTGCCTTCCTCCTCAAAACAGGCGTTCTTTCCTTGCAATGTTTTTTTTTCAGTAAGGGAAATGCACATTTCTGTTTCATCTCTGAGGACAGGCTGAAAGTGCCAGAATACAGCCAATTAAAAGCTGCAAACTGCACAAGCAGCCTGGGGTAGCACCTCCCCTCTTGCCATCTCTCCCTGTTTCCCTCCTCAGGAAGAAAATAAAACATAAAAAATAAAAGCTTCCACAAGATGAAAAAGAATTTTTGAAAAAAAACCCAGCTACATGAAAAGGCAATTGACAATGCAGCCAGCGTGAGGAGAAGCGAGGAGAGGGGTTCGGATGATGAGGAACAAACAAGAGTGGAAAGGTAAAGAGTTGTGTCAATATTTCATAAAGAGGAGGTGATCGTGTGATCTGGAGGTTGGTATCTTCAGCCTATAATGAATGGCTATCCAGGCCAGGGCAATGAAGGAGGGAAGCGAGTCAGAGCATGATTTACTTTGTGACAAAACATAGCCCAGTCAGGCAAACAGTATGATGAAACAGGAAGCTATGAGAGAAAGGGAAGGAAGGACTGGAAGGAGAAGTAGGTCTTTTCTGGGAGATTGGGGGGGAGGGGGGGGAGGGGGGAAGTACAAAGGAAACAAGATAGGATTTCCTAGGGTTTGTCCTGTAAGTTGAACACACCACAGATAGACTGTTGGTGTTTATTGCCAACCTCTGTCAAAGGTCCCAGATTGCCTCCTCTGTGAGACTCAACTGTCCCTCTGCAAAAGCTGCATCTAGAGTGTGTTGCAAATTCAGGTTGCAGCATGTCTTGGTATCCTCATCATGCATCTGCACAGCCAGGAATACTTGGCTGTAGCACACCATGACTCCTTGTCCATTTACATCCCTACCCTGCCATGTCGGATGGGCACTGATAACATAGTCTCACAGATGGGCTCAATGTAAGGGTGGAGAGCAGAGACCAGAGCTAAGAAGTATCCTGGGGTTCTGCAGCTGAAATTTAGCCCAGACACTCTGCCAGGATGGGAACACCAGCCTTGCCATCACCATGAAATTGTGAGCAGTTGTGCTATGTGGCATAGCAACAACTGTGAAGTCCCAGGGAGTTACAGATTCGTTATACTATAATGTATCTAGGTCAAAACACGGCAGGCAAGGGGAATTGATAGGAGAATAAGAGCTGAAAATTTTCCTCATAGACTAGGAATAAGGACCATCGCTCAGAGTCATGCAGGCTGCGATTGTGACCTGCTGTTTGGTCAGCAATAGAGAGAGGCATTGTCTTTGCCCTGGCACAAAATGGCACGACGTGTCATGACGTCCTTGCACCAGGCATAGTGGTAGCTTTCTCTGCTTTGGTTGCAGCCGTCCTTAGATGTCTGCATGGAGGGGAGACCACAGCCCAGTGATCCCAGTGTGGGTCACTGCCAGCTCTGCCATACACTGCCATGAGATGTCAGGACAACTTCAGGCGGCAAAACTGCACAGTAAACTACAGGCTTAGCGCTGGTATCAAGACAATGAGAAAAAAGGAAGAAAAGCAACCACATTTCATGTGCTATGAAAAAGCTCAAGCAAATTTCAGCTTTTTGTAACCATACAGGGGATCATTTCTCTCCATCAGCTTCTCAGTCTTTCAGCTGACATGCTTAGGGACCCCTCTCACTCCTTGCTTTACAGTTTCAGCATCTCTAGTCATATTTCCAGGAAGGGATTGAACCTTCTCTCAATTTTCCTGTTGCTTCTTTCACCCAAGACACTGACAATGCAGGGGCTGTTTCTCCAAATTAGCTAATCCTTTCCAGCAATGGTACTGGCTATGCATATGTGCAGATGTGTGGGAGGCCAGGGCTATGCTCTAATTGACATTAGCATCCAACCACATCGCTGAGCAGCGCCTAATTAATGTGCAGAGATGTTGTCCATGGCAGATGATAGTGTCACAGCAGGACATAAGCAAAGAGGCAAAGAAACCAGGAGAAAGGCAGTTAGAGCAGAGACAAGTGGAAGAGGTATGCCAAGAGAAGAAGGGCAAGGGAAAGAAGGCAGGAGAAAAAGGCATCATCTATCACCTTAAAAGTGCTACCTCCATCTCACTTTTCCTAAAAAATTGCAGCAGTCATTTGTTTTTCATCTGTTTGGTGAGAAGTAATTACAATTTTTTTGTAATTATTCTTTTTGTACTTACTCTACTCTGTCCAATAGAGGACAGTTGACAAATTTTTTGTAATTACTCTTTTTGTAATATTTTAGGGAAAAGAGTGGCATCCAGGTCCTATGAGGGATGATGAGAGATGGGAGAGAAGATGGGTGGCAGGAGGTTTTTACATGAAATGAAAAGAGACGAAGTAGTCCATTTTATACAGCTGAGCAAATAGGCAGCAAAAATGATGATGGGGAAGGGGTAAGACAGCATCAGACATCAGAGAACAAGCTATATATACAGCTTCCAAATGACAGGGGTTGGGAAGACACTTTATGATATGATTTTGCATGCCTAGTCAGGGTGTGAGCATGCTCACAGTTTCGTGCTCCCACGCCATATTTGCCTATACAAACTGATCATTCAGTGCCCTTGTGCCCAGGCTCTGCATGTGTGTATGAATATATGTGACTATGCATATACACACAGTGGTGTTCCCAGTTGCTCACTATGAGCTTGTGGGAGCTCAAGTGGCAGCTTGGATCTGTTCCTGCAAGGTGCTAGGCCAAGCTGTCATTGCACAGCCGTACAGCTAAGTGTGTGTGTATGTGTGTGCAAATATCCACTGCTTCCCTTCTGTACCAGTTGAGTGCCCATGGAACTGCAGGGCATACAATGTCCGGACAGCAGCTCTGTGCTCAGGGATGCTGTGAATGATACAGGTTGGCTGTGGCTGTTCTTAGCAGCTCAAGAGAAGGCTCATAACTCACACGGACAGCCAGTGCTGGGGGCAGCTAGCAAGGGGCTGGAAGCCAATCCACTGTGACAGCCACTCTGCCAGGGGTGGTTGGGGGCTTTCCCTTTCCTTGTTTTCACTACAGACTGGTTACCTAGTGTGAGGCTAACAGGGCCACTGTTGCATCTGATGAAATGGAATTCAAAGGAGACAGATACAGAGTGCATTAAGCAGGAGAGCATCAGGAAAGAAGAGCACTCAAGAGCTGCACACTTCCTAGTTCATGATTTACTGATACACCCTCGTCTATTCTCATGCATGTTTCCTATTTCATGTCCCTTTTTCCATTCTGTCCTTTATTCCTTCTCCTCCCTCAACCATTTCCATCTTACCTTTTCCCAAATGTCATAAGTCTGTAACTCCACTGTGCACCCAGTCAGGATATTACCAACACAAGACCTTCTAGTGTGGCTGGAATTGTCCCAATGGCTGTATCTTTTTCAAGCAAATCTGAGAAGGGATTAAGGCAATACCCTACTACTGCCATATTCTGTTCTGCATCCCTCATCATTGTCACACTAGGAGCCCAAACTCAGTATGGTTGGCAGTTACCACAGAAAGCTGTTTAGTCTTTGCTCCCCTTAATCCCCTTAAGTGCCTGACATCACTGCTGAGCCTTATGCTATGAATAAGGAAGGAAACAGTAATAGCAGTAAGCCTACTATGGAGATCCAAAGAGGCTAAGATGTCTCAGCATAAAGCCCATCCTTACGGCTAGATAGCAGGGAGGATGGTCTGAAAGTAAACATGAAACCTAATAATCATCGGGATTATTCTTTAAAACTAGATTGAGTCTGCTTTGAGTCTTTCTATTCCCTGCATGTCCCACACTGATTCCTTCTTTACAGTCTTCTTCTTTTCCTTCTAGTCTAGGAATGCTGATGCATTTCTCCTATATCACTAGACAATTGGAAGAGGCAGTGAGGCCCCAACATTTTAGCTCCATGGAGACTAGGAAAAAATGAAAAAGAGTAGGATGTCTGGCTTGGTAGAGAAAGCAGCTTTGTTGCCCACCAAAACATAAATCCTATACCTGTCAGACTTTTCAGTGCCGTAGTCACTTGAAACAATAGAATTCTATTGGGTTCAACTGCTGAATGGCACGAAAAGAGGTGACAATCTAAAGCGGTGATGGGAGATTCTGCCTCTTACATTCTACTCCCTCACCAAAGGAGCCTCTTCTTTTAGTCAGAAAGTAAGGTTCCTACCTGATTTAAAGACTTTCTTCAGGGGGACGCAGAAGCAGAGGATCTCAGAAATTCTTCAGTCAGGAAAGGACAAAAGGACAAAAAGACTGGGAAGATTAGAGTGTGCATATGTGAAGGGTAATGCTTCCCTAGCAGTCAAATGAGCCAACAACAGCATATCATGTTTTTTAAGAAAGTCGAGGCCAAGCCAAGCTTAGTCAGAGGATTGTAAGAACATAGTAGTTCTTAGAAAAGAACATAGAACTACTAAGAACATAGTAGTTCTTAGAAAAGGCCATCTCCAAAAGGATACCAAAGAACAACACTCTTCCACAAGAGAGGAATGTACTCCTGGGGCAGCATAGTCAAGAGCATGGGAAATATTCCAGGGCATCCTTCTGGCCTTTCTGAGGCCAGCACTGAGGCTTGTATTACTGGGGTCTGCTCTTGTTCCTTTTCAAAGCTAAGATCATTTTCCCCAACAACAGCAAGAACATTTGGCTTCCATCTTTCTTCCCCTGCATCTCCTTCTCCTCCTCTCTTTTTCTGTGTACTATGTTTTTTTCTTCTAATGAGGGCAACATCTGCTTCCCATGCTCATCAGAATTCCTGAGCAATTTTCCCCAGTGAATGCAACAGGAGCTCAGCAAAGGAGTGGAAGGACAGGTAGCAACCAGTAGAGGACAGTTGACAAATCCAGAAAGTGAGCCCCAGCAATGAGTCTCTTGCCTTTAGGGAGGAGCTAGACTGGGAGCAAGGCTGTTAATGGAAGAATACTTGCAAAACTCAAAAGTCCATCTCATCTCAGTCTCTGGATGCTCAGGATCTAATGTTCAGGTTGTTGTACCAGCCTTTCACAGGTTATTTCATAGTCTATGAATTTCAAGAATTCATGGGAGCATAGCCTGCATAGCCTAGTTTATCTGGGGGGACATGAATTTGATAAAAATGCTACATGTGAATTTCTCCAAGTTTTCTAGTGGATTCTCCACTCCTCCTTCCTCCATGTGTCAGCTTATAGCTGATCAAGACAAGCGTTTAGGGAAGAGAAGTGAACAGAGAGATGCAGGAGGTGATCAGTCTGCCTGACAATATTTCCTAAGAATCTGGACTAGGACTTGTTCACTGAGAGAAAGGGTCAAAGGCTGTGTGTTTGTGAAAGCAGTCCCTGGTGCCAGAGAACCCATAATAGTCTTTGTTCTGAAGTAGAATCCTCATCTTCTTTGCTGTGCAGAATTGAATGCACAAGATGCATGGCTAAACCTGGTGACTGTGCTAATTGGGAGCACAGGGAGAGAGGAGACACATCAGAGAAAGATGGGTTGACTAAGGATGCAGAAGACAGACAGCACCATAGGGAGAGAGGGGAGGACCATGTGAGAAGAAGGAGCAGAGGAAAGGCTAAGAAGCTGAAAAGAAGGAGGGGCTGAGGGAAGCAGAGCATCAGGGAAATTCAGAGAGTATGCGTCACAGCTGCGGGGTGTCAGGGATGGTGTCACAGACAAGGCTAAAATTTAAATGAAATTCTCACTGAGCTGGATCAACGCCACATTGGCAAAAGAAAAAGAAAAAGAAAAAGAAAAAGAAAAAGAAAGAGAAGGGAGCAAATGAAAGCAAGGCAGCCAGAGCAGTCTGTCTAACGTCTTCTCTTAATGTCATTGTCCCACTCCACTACTTGAGTGAATGATGATTTGAGGCCTAGACTGTCAGGAGACACGGAGACAAGAAGAACAGAAGAGAGACCACTAAGTCAGTTACAAGTAGACTGATGAAGAGAATGAATGATGACATACAGCCATTTACCGAGCTTCTCTCTCTACTTTCCTCCTATCCTACTCCCCCTTTTCTTCTCTAATCACTGTCTGGACAGCTCTGGTAACTATGGCAATCAGCGAGCACTCTTTTACCTACCATCCCTACTACCACCTCTGTCTCTTACAGGGTTTTTTTTTTTTTTTTTTTTTTTTTTTGTTTTATTTGCATTTTTCAGTTGGATTCCAGGGAGCCATCAAATATGTTAATAGCCCTTAGAGCCTCAGGTGCTAATACACATATTATTCCTTAATAATGTAATTACTCCTTCCTCTGTCTGGTCCCAGGGAGCTAGAAAAGCCTGGCCAATTGCTGTTCAAGTAAAGATCATGATGATCTTTAAAAGAACCAGGCAGCACCTATCAAGCAGCTATAGTCAATAGGGTTAAGATGGGGGAAATAGGAGCGATCAGGGCATGATCCCTTAAATCAAGGGAACTGGGCTTCTTTGCAGGATGATTGGATCTCTAGATTCCCAGCTTCTCCCCCTCATAGTTTATCCATGTCTGGGTTTCAACTCATTCTGCCTTCTGCTCCCTCAAATGCCCCATCCAAACACAATTTCAGATACTCACCAGCCCAAGTCACACCACAATCTCTAGACCCTATTAAATCTACCTTAATCTACTTTCTTTCACCTTAATGTCTTCTCCTCCCAATCCCTTCTTTCTCTTTATGCAACACTTTCCTTCTTTTACCATCTCTCTGTACATCAAATATCATGGCACTGGAGCAGAAACTTGAAAAATCAACATGGAGTAGTGCAGATTAGCTCCATATTCTACCTCTACTTATCACTTGTTTTTTTTTACCTGCCGCTCAGTTCTTTGTTTCCAAAGAGGAAAACTCCCTTCAGAGCATCAGAGAATGTCCTTTCAGACACAAATAAAAATAAGAGTACAAGTGATGCTATGGCATTGTAGCCCACAGGTTGGAGATTTCAGATACTGGGCTGCCAAAAAGAAAAAGCCCAATCTGTGGCGTCTTTTCACAGAATGACAGAATGGTTAAGATCGGAAGGAACTTCTAGAGATCATCTAGTCCAAACTCCCTGCTCAAGCAGGGGCACCTAGTGTATCTGGCACAGGGCGGCATCCAGGCAAGTCTGGAAGATCTCCAGAGAAGGAGACTCCACAACATCTCTGGGCAGCCTATTCCAGTGCTCTGTCATCCCCACAGTGAAGAAGTTCTTCTTCATATGGAGATGGAACTTCCTGTCTTTTAATTTGTACCTATAACCCTTTGTCCTGTCACTGGCCACCACCAAGAAGAGCCTGGCCCCATTCCTTTTACATTCTTCCCTCAGATATTTGTACATATTGATCAGATCCCCTCTCAATTTTCTCTCCTCCAGGCTAAAGAGGAGCAGCTTGCTTAGTCTTTCTTCATATGATAGATGTTGCAGTCCCTTCATCTTTGTTGCTCTATGCTGGACCCTCTCTAGAAGTTCCACATTCCTTTTGTACTAGGGAGCCCAGAACTGCACACAATACTCCAGATTTGGCCTCTTCAGAGCTGAGTAGAGGGGCATGATCACCTCTCTTGACCTGCTGGAAACACTCTTTTTGTCTGGATCTATTGTAGTTTCCTAATACCACAGCCCTGATCATTTCTGCCCAAGAACAACAAGATGGTAAACTTCTGGCCGTGAAATACCTGAAACCTAAAAGCAAAAGGGAGGTCACCATAGGAGAAATAAGAATGCTTGCATACAGCAGTTTATTCACAGTGAGAAACCTGAGGCTTTCCAGTGTGTCTACATGGGCTACATGTATATGAAAGCAAGGACAAGTGCATCCATACCACCAAAGGTCTTACAGAATGCCATCAACATGGATCTTCCTTCCACCCCTGGTTCTTGACAGAAGGTCAAGATGGTCACTTTGTCATCATCATGACACTACCATTGTGATCACCTCCATGCTGTGAGACAAAGATGTTTCCTTGCACTAGGCTGTGCATCTTGCTTTGTGTGAGCAGTGCTGACTCAGCTACTTCAAGGTTGAAGGAAGGATCATGCTACGTACAGCAGCTTCCTCAGAAAGGGAGGGCTTGGGCTTCATGGGAAGGTAAATCTGCCATAGTAAACTCTTTGGACTTGCTTACTGTTTATATCACACTAGTGCTAAGAGGTTACTAGAGGTCTGTGGAATGGATGTCACATGCATGGCAACATCTTAACAGGCCCATAGTCTCACAGTCTGCATGCAGTAGGACACATTCAAATACTTTCTTCAACATGGTACACCGCCAGCACCCAGGTCTCTGCTTAAGCACACTGTGGGTGCATAGAGTCAATCTAGAGCTAGCAACATGGACAAAAACAGCTCTGAATCAAGCAGCTCAGACAAATTTCTGCATCTCTCTGCCACTACACCTTTGCCGCCCAACATAACAGTGATTGCAGCCACTCATCTCGGATGCCCCATGGACGTGCACACCCGGAATATGTAACGGCAGAATGGAAGTGAGGAAGTATTTGGATTCTCAGCTTTGCTAAGAAAGTTCTTTTTCTTTTTGTAATATATTTTGCTGCAACAGTAAATTCTTAGATTTTTCAGCCATTTCTCCT
>JAUBOD010000647.1:3439730-3467338 GCA_032353885.1 Nothura maculosa | reverse complement strand
GGAGGATGGAGTTGGCCTCTTTTCAGTAGTGGACAGTGATAGGACTAGAGGAAATGGCTGCAAGCTGAGGCACCAAACGTTCCACAGGAACTTCAGGAAGCATTTCCTCACTGTGAGGGTGCCAGAGCACTGGAACAGGCTGCCCAGGGAGGTTGTGGAGTCTCCTTCTTTGGAGATCTTTAAAACCCGCTTGGATGCAGCCTGTGCCCCATGCTCCAGGTGACCCTGCGTGAGCAGGGAGGTTGGACTAGATGACCTCTGAGGTCCCTTCCAACCTTGAGCACTCTGTGACTCTGTAATTGTCAGATCCCAGCTTTCCCCTGGGAGCCAGAGATAGTCACGAACCCATTCTACTTTGGTCATTTGGGCCAAAGTTTTATCCTTGAAAAAGATTTTCTGTCTGTTCCAAATCTGTTCATCATTCTTATTCCTCATCCTCAAAACTTCCATTCTGAGAACTGAAACAAGAACATTCTCCCTACCCTGCTCAGCACCCTCCCACTGCTCACCCTGACTGCTACCATTCCTCACAAACATCACAGTCATTTCTGTGCCTTTGGTGATGTTTGTTTCTCTCTTGATTTTTCACAAGTGATTAACAGAGTCAGAAATTGTCACCCACACAATGAAAAGAAAATGAACCTTCAATCAATCACAGATGCTGTTCTACCTGATGAGAGAAGGAGACAGATGAGCCAGAAAAGGGAAGACCCAGGAAAAGAGTTTCTCATGAAACCCTTGAGGGGAAAGAGGGAAGAGATAATGAACAAATGAGAAAGAATAAAGGCAGGTTCCCCAGAAAGAATGGCAAGTGAAGAGACTGAGATGGGGAAACTAAATGAGGAGAGCATACAAACTCAATAGGGTAAAAGATATTGTGAATAATTGAGTCACACTGTGACAGAGGAGCAATCCTCATACTCCTTGTTACTGCATGTATATATGAGCTAAAACTATTACCCCCATCTTCTTTGCCTCCCAGTGGGCCTGGTCCCTTGTTTGATTTTGCAAAATGATTCTATCTGCCCTTGAGTTCTAACTGCCCACAAAGGGGCAAACACTAGTCTGGCTCTTCAGTGGTGTCCCAGCCTTGAGAGAGCCCTAACGAATGCTCCCTCACACAAATGAACACAGTTATGCATATTTCTCAGATGGAAAGATGGTTATCACATAGAATCTTAGTCATCACTTAGCAGAAATAAATATATTTAGTGCTTAATCTTCCACCATCAGTCAGGCCCTTCTTTGTCCCTCTCTCTGCTGCTTTGCCCTGAGTCTCCTCCATTTTCTCTCCATTTCAGTTAATAAGCTATCCAGCCAAGCAGAGCCCTCCAGAGAGGGGCCAGAAGCAATCTGCTCCATGATTTGATTCCTCTTTAAGGACAGACACTTCCATCTCTCCCTTCCTGCAACTCCACTCCCCTCCTCCAAAGAGCAGCTACGGACATTGCAGTTTTGTAATCTTCTCCCACCACTATTACTACCCTTCCTTCCCAAGGATTTTGCCATGTGTAGTGATTTGATTCAGGTTCTGCAATGGGTGTTCTTCTTTGAAGAAGGAGAACCTCAATTTCTGGTGTCAGACGAGGAGATGATAATTTTGAGCTCAAGAATTATATACATATACATGTGCCAGAGGTGTCCTGACAGTATGGAGCAGCCAGGAGAGGCCTGAAGGTCGGCTTGATTTGGTGAACCATGAGGCAGCACAGTAAACACGTTCAGACCTGGGTTTGTCAAAGAGAAATCATAGGGTCATAGAAAAAAAAAAAAAAGGTGTTTTAAGGGTCCACTGTAGAGCTATTTTTAAGGGTCCACTCTTTTAAGGGTCCAGTTCCGCACTCATGGCAGAACTAATCTCAAAACATAGGTGAGTTTATCAGAGTCTTGTCCATTCAGGTCTTTAAAACTTGGTGGATGGAAACCCACCCTGAGTTCTTCTATAATTTGATCATCTCCATGGTGAAATGGTTTTCCTTAGCTCCAGGCCAAACCCCTTCTTGACAACTGTGACAGTTGATTTGGTTTTCATTGTGCACTTCTGATAGGACTCTGGCCCTGCCCTCACTACATCTCCCAATTATATAGTTGAAAGCAATGAGATCCTCCCAGCTTTCTCTTCTCTGAGCAGAACATATCCAGTTCTCTTCATCTCTCCCTGCATGTCATGTGCTGCAGCCTCCTGACTATTTGTTGTCGTTCCACAGGATTTTCTGCACTAGTACATCAATGCCTTTATTGTACTGGAGAACCCAAAACAAAACATGGAAATGAAAAACTACCAAACAGAGAGGAATTATCACTTACCTTGACAGGTTCTCTATGTTTCTGTTCACATAGCAAAGTGTGTGGTTGGTTTCCCATGTCTCAGCAACATTGTGCTTATTCATGTTTAATTGGCCTGCTGGGACCTCAGGTTCTTTTCTCAGTAGTTGCTACCTTAATAATTACTCTTCCCAGTGTACTATTGCATGGGGCAAGATTTTGCTCTTGTCAATCTTCACAAAGTTCCTTGTGGTTCAATCCACCAGTCTGTTGAATTCCCTCTGAATAGCAGGTTTGCCTTCCAAAGCAGAGGCTGCATTCATTTGCCATTGGCTGGGAGATGCAACAAAGGGAATATCCCCAGGCCAACTTCAGGGACCTGCAGAGAAGTTGACAACGACCTGTAATAGCACTGAGGGGCCAGGGACCAGTAATACTCCTTGATAGCATAGGGGCTGTTGCCTCCTCTTCCTCTCTCCTGACACTGATTCTGCTGCAGTTTTATTTGTTTTTTTTTTTTTAAAGCTAAGAAGAAGCTAACTCAGGAAAAGGCTGTAGAGCTAGCCCCTCTGACAGACTTTTTTTCTTTCTCACCTGGAGTAAGAGTCTTGGAAGGAATCTACTCATAGCATAAGTGATGGCATAACAACCACCTGAAAGGCTTCCAGCAAACAAGTCCAAACACAAGAGGTCCTGGACTGTAAACCAAACACACATTTTTAATGGGAAGGCAGGACAGAATTCATGAAGACACTGTGCATGTGCGATGGGGTGAGTGAAAATGCCACAGGATTAATGATTGCTGTGAAGCCTGTATTAGCTTGTGGGTAAGGATGCAGAGTCTGACTGGATTTTAGAAAAGCCCTGTTACAGACTGATCAAAATGTCCTTGAATCAGGTGGATTTAGCTCCTATCTGTCTTTAAAACAGCTCCAGGATACAATTAACCTCCTATCTGCAGCAATAGCAGCCATCACCTATACACAGACATATACGAAAACAAAGCCAAAACAGAGCTATGTATGAGAAAGGACTAAAGAAAACATTGAATTGCGTTCTAATAAAAGGAAGACATGACAGACAGCAAATGAAGAAACACTGAAAATAGCCTGGAGAAAGTTCTTTGGGTAGTGCATTAACTAATATGGGCTTGGAGCTTTGAGGAAAGAAATTACCTCCTAATGTTTGACTTAGCAAAGAATAGCTTTGTATCTCCTTGGAAAATATTGGGTATCCCCAGAGAACTTCCCAAACCCATCATTCGTTTTTCTTCTTAATGGAAAACATTTTACAGAAGTCTGAACTTCAGCCGCAACTTTACTCAGAAAGATCCAAGCCAGTTTGTGCCCATAAGTCTGGAGCAAGGATTCTCTAATGAAGATCACCTCACCCTGCAGTACCTTTGCCTCTAGTGGGATATCAGATGCATCCAAACAGTATAAGCTCATTGAGGAAGTAGGTGCTGTCAGTGATGACCTCTACCATTATCACTATGTGCTGCTGCTTTTGCCATGCAAAGCCCAGCATTCAACAGAAGTTGGGATACTGATATATTCTGGCATCCTATATATCTTAGGCCATCTAGTTTTCCTTATATTTGCTAATGAAAGCCAAACTTGGTTCAGCTAAACCTACCTAAGTTACTGATTACCAAATTAAAACATGTTCTGCCTGCAACATCTGGGGAATATCAGTGTGACAACTCTGTTCAAGGGTTTCTAAACCTCCATCCTGGAGCATAATTTTTTACACTTAGTCCTTACACTTAGTTCTCTCCTCCGTCTGCTCTCATCCTCTTTCAGTATCCCATCCCACCCTGCCTATTAGACCTCTGTCTGTTTGTCTTGTACTTTCTTATCTTCCCAGCACTTAACTAGCCCCAAATCAGAGATAAGGAGTGTGAAAACCTCTGCTTTCTCTCCTTCTTCCCCATAGCAGTGTTGTGCATGATGGGTCAGCAGTAGCTAGGGAGAGGAGACAGAGCTGCCTGCATATCCATCCTGGTCTTTGGTTAAGCAGAAGGAAGAGGGAAAACCAGGTGACAGTACTATTCAGAGAGGATGTGAAGGAACTCACCTGGGCCCTTGACATTTCTCTTTACAATGACTTACCCATCCTCCACCTCCTGCTTCACTAAAGCTGGAGGGATTTTTCCCTGTTGACATCTGTGGCAGCGGAAGCCAGTCAGTAATTAAGAGCCAGTATGACAAAGCACCGAGTAGCCTAAAACTGATAGGCCCAAGCATCTATGGGGAGAGGAAACAGTGCCTGTCCATGGATCAGTTTCATTAAGATGAGGAACATCAAACAGCTGTCCCTGAACTGACATCTGTCTGTCAAAGCAGCCTGTAAAGAAAGGCAGAGCTGACAGAGGCCCCAAGGAGATTCTCATTAGAACAGTTTTAGAGGGACTAGCCTTTCCCTCCCATCAGGGATCTCTCATGCCTGTCTGTTCATTGTGTCTGTTCTCAGCAGCTGATGGGGTTGGACAGATAATACTGTGGGAGGTCACGGGCATGGGAAATGTGACCAAGGAGGAGGCACTGGACAGAGTGAGATGTGGTGCAGTGGAGTACCAGAGAGCAAGTGCACAGTGGGAACATTCAAGGTATAACTTTCAACTTCCCTCTGAGAGGGAGCTGCTGTGAAGGCAGGTTACTACAACAAGCACCTCAGTGCTGTTCATCCAGGCAATGCTGGGCTGGCTGCCCAAGGTGAGCTTGGACTGGCGTGAGAGTAATACCTCTCCTCCTCATGTGCACATGTGCAGAGCTGAATGCAGAGATCCTGTTTTTTGTCCACAGGATGTGGATATAACTTTAACTCCAGTAGCATGTATGCATATACCTAGAGATTTATCAAGACCTCAGCCCATCTGAATTAGCTAACAGCCCAGCATGATAGGCAGGGAAATTATTCCTCTTTTCTGGGAAATGCAATGAGGAAGGATTGCTTTACTCCACATATTAAAGAGCAACATGTATGTTTGCATGGAGGAAGTATAACCCCAGGGAGATGTGTCTTTCTGGCTCTAAGCCACAGCCATATGGATTCAACATAGATCACATTTCCTGGAGGCTTAAAATCAGGCATTTATCTACAACCATGCCTCTCTCCTGAGGGACACTTGCTGGTAACTGCTTTCAGATGCTTGCCCTGCAGTAGAACAGGAATATACTCAAATTCATCAGCTAGCTCTGATTTAGTCATCACAAGTGTTTATTAATGCCTGCAGGGACATCCTACTTATTAGAAGTGGTCAGCTGGGCATTGCACTGTGTTCAAGTGGTCCATCAGTCTTTAACCTTTGCAACTGACCTTGCAACTGACTGCTACACAAGTTGATGACATCATTTGGTGTCTTTAGAGGCTCACATGGGTGATATCATTGCCTTAAGCTGCTCACAGCCTCTTGATGTAATTGGAAGGTTTGATCCTGTCTTTGTCTTCTTAAGAAAGCTCATGGCTATGGTCTGTCTGTGCAGTCATCCTTAGGGCTGCCATATATGACCATATTCTGTTTTTCTAAAGCAAGTGTGGAGAACTAAAACCCAAGGACTGGATTATGAATTGAAATTGCTCATGAGCCAGAGATACATCACAGATACCAAGCACACTCAGAAGATCTACATTTGGGCAATGCTGATGATGCAGACTATGGTCACTGCATATGTTATCACCATCTCAAAGATACAGATCAAAAATTGTATTCCCAACAAGCACAAGTGAAAACCACAAAAATAATAAAAATAAAAAATAGTGCTCCCAGGGCTCCCAGAATCTCTGCGAGGTGCACTGAAATTCACTCACCTTATGTTATTGCTACGTAGTACTAGGTATGTGTGACCAGCTAAAGGTGTTGGAAAGAACTGTTCTGTCCCCAGGAAAGAACAGGTTCATCAGCTCTGCACCAGGACTTTGCAGTGATGACATCACTCAGGCTTTGAAGAGCTCAGCCAGATGATGTCACATGGTGTCTCTGAAAATCTGCAGTGCTGATGTCTTCGCTGGTTTTAAGGGCTTGCACAAATGATGTCAGTCAAAGAGTGAGTCAGATTCCCAAACACTGGTGTTCAGTGCAAGGTCACCCACTTGGCTTCAAAATCTCTAGAAGATTATGTGTACCTCAATGGTCCCATGTAGTACTTACCATTTCTGAGCACTAAAAATGGCCCTGGAAACCAAAATCTCACCCTTTATATTCCTGACGGTCTGCAGCATATATGCCATCCTCTGTGTCTAAAATATTCTTGGGATACAGATGTCATTCCTCCAACTTCAAATGCAGAGAGTTTTTCAGCTGTTCAAATGCAGAGAGTTTTTCCTAGCACCTGGTTTGTTCTGCTGTCCCTCCAGTTGGCAGAGACATACTTTTTACAGTGCATGAGCACTTATGTTTTCCTCAGTCTTGTAGGACTTAGAAAGGGTCCATCACTGACTACTGTCCAAAACTAGCTATTGTCCTAGCACCATGGTTGAATTCCTAACCCTCCATGGACTTTCAGCATCAGTTAAGAAAGGAATCCGAGCAGTGCCCCAGACGAGAGCTCTGTCCATCAGCTTTATTCTTTCTAGGTCCTTGGAAACTTTGATCCTAGCTTCAAACATTATGAGGGAGGCACTGGGCTTAGAAGGTGAATGCAGCTATCAGCATGGAACTAACATGCTCCACAGATTTATCTCTAATCTTATCCCATAGAGCACCATTGAGTAGTGCAAGGGAAACAGTCCATACATTCAGAGGCACGAGGACCAATGCTTCCTTCTTTCCATCTCACCATCCTGCTCTGCTTTCTTCCTGTTCTGCTACCAAAGGGTCTAGGATATCTCACATGACAGGAGTTTCTTCTACTAGCCACAGAAAAGAGAAGGCATTTCCTAAACTTGTGTGGAAGAGATTTCTGAATTTAGCAAAGAAAGGTTGGCCATCAGCATCCTGAGCACCCTGTACAATAATTCTCAGATCCAGCACTGTCTGCATTGCAATTTGTCTGGGGAAAAATGATGGATCTAATTGATGGCAGGTGATCCCCTTTGCAGAGGCATCAGGAGGGGTAATTCAAGGAAGGAACCTTGAAGCTCCCATCTGCTTGATGCTGGGAGTCTGTGGCAAGCCACGATGGGCCTGGCCAGCTGCAGGACATGGTCTCTCGAGGAGGTGGTGTGGACTTGGTGGGGATAGAGGACAAGCACCAAAACAAGGAAGCCGTGTTTATGGACAGGAGGCTGCTGCAGCACTCCATTGGCTCAGGTCAGAAGGGTGAGCACACAGTTCTTGGGACTCCCCATTATCACCTGAAACATGATAATCCACATCAGCTCCAAAGCTCCAGACCCTCAAAGCTGCCTTCCCAGGAGAGCAAGGATGCAGCAGGCTGCACTTCAGCTCACCACTTGCCTTCTGTATGCCTTTCCTGCTCCATTTCACACCAACACTGCCACTGTCTTGAGCTTTCTCACATGGTCTGTCTCATATGCACAAGCTTTCGGAGACAAACAGAAAAGATAAAGGATATATATCTCTCACATAGGCTCCCTCTTCTTCACACAGTGTCTGTTGTACATGAAGTGTCTCTTTCCCTTGGTCTCTCTGCCACATACTGCTCTTTTTCTTCCTTGTCTTTCTCTTTTTGGCACTTGTGGGAGTTTCAGGGAATAAGACTCTATCTTCTGTTCGTAGTATTCCATATTCTGCCAGTCTGTACCATTTGTTTTCCTGTAGTTTCTTTGTTCAGGGTTCTGTTCCCATCCTTTCTGGCTCAGTAGGACTGTGACAATACAGGTAATTCTGAGAGGTTCATCCCTGGCCACAGGAACCTGAGCAGTATTCTTAGACTCTTATGGCTTAGCACAAAGCATATCTCAGTATCAAGGATTTTCCAGATGTTGGTTTTGCTTTAGATGTTGCTTTCTTTTGCTGCACTACCTATCAGAAAGCAATGTTTCCACCATATGTCAGGTTCACTTGAGTCTGCCTCTTTGCCATTAAGCTTAATGTGAAAATAAGCTATATAATAGCAAAGTAAGGGTTATGGGTTTTCAGTTATAGCACTGGAAATGCAGTTTGAATCAGCTCTGAAAGGCTAAATGTTGAAATACGGCTCAGATTTGAAGAAAAGCTGATCCTCTTCCTCGTTATTAGAGATGTGGATTATAACAGTCAATACTTGTATGCAAATTAATCATCAAGACAATTCCTAAATCTTGTATTTCCTTTTGTTCTCAACTCATCAAATTAGGGTATGTGCTTATATTTACAGCTAGGTCTTTGTAAAAATGAGAATTCATATTTTAACCACAATGCTATTCTAAGTCTGACGTCTGAAGATTGTGAAGGTGGCAAAGTTTATAGAGAGAGGTCAGTTGTGATACAGTCAGAAAAAAAAAATTGGACAGGATTTCAGGCACATGGACAGGTCTGGGTGAAATAAATGCACCAGGTTCAAAGTATAGCTTGTCCATTTTTTCCAGTTAATGTGGCTCATCCAAAAAAAAGACACTTCTCTCTCTTTATAAACTTCGTCTCACCAACAAAGCATTGCTCCAAGTTGACAAGAATCAGAACACATGGATTCCTGGCAGCAGCATTACACATCTTAGAGCAGCATGTTTCTAAGAACATAGAGGAATTTCAGTTTCCTTTCATACCTTCCAAATGACATGAAGTTTCCCTTGGCTTTGTATATTTGTATAAGCTTATATTTTCCATAATATCAAAATATTATCTAGATAATGTTCTGATAGATACACAGCTGCAGATACAGATGACATTTGGGTGCATTTCATGCCCCGTTTTTGTGAGTAATGGACAGTTAACTCGGAGTCTTTTTCAGAGAGTCTCAACACTGTCCCATGGATGAGTAGCACAGAGCATCCCTATCATCTGCTCAAGAGATGATGTGAAGCTCATTGCAGACAAGGTTATCAGCCTGTCTAGGGCAGACCAAGTTCAAGTGGGCTACTTTTGTTCCCCACAGTATTTCCTTGGTTTTGGAAGAAAGATCATGTTCCCATTTGCCCCATCTACATGGTGGCCAGAAAACATGTGCCTTTTTCCACTGGGCTTTGTTCTCACCAGAGGCTGCAATATCCAGTATTTGGACTGTCCCAAGAATTCCAGTAACTGAGAAAATGAGCTGTCCCATAGAGGAACTCCTCCCCTGCAAGCCTGTTTTTGTCTGTTTGTCTGTTTGTTTGTTTGTTTTTGTGAATAGCACATGCTCCCTATCACACACCAAAGGAGACCTCCTGCAGTTAGAGAACATGATCATGGTAGGGTCTAACTTCAGAACATCACAGCCACTGCCAAGCTGGCAATACAGCCACAGCCTCTGCATTGCTTGGGGATTCTGTGTCCCAGACCATATGACGCAGCTGGGGCTATGATATCCCAGTGAGAGAAACCTATAAAGGTTAATTACCTTTATGGGTTACCTTTGCTATTACTTTGCCATTCCCTCTTCCCCAGTCTTCTCTCCGTATGAAGCCCCACTTCTGCTCCAAGACACAATACTGCCTGATCACCAACACATGAAGAGCCATCTCAAGCACTGAGAAAGCAAATACCCATCTCCCTGTTCTCTTTTCAGTTTCAGAGATAATAACAGAGGAGTGCAGTGGAATAGGTGAAAATCCTGCTGCAGAATAGCCAGTTCAACTAGATCATGAGGCATTTTTCTTACTCAGACATCTTGTATCTATCACTGCCAGACTAGGAAACCTTGGTCTTCATTTGAGATCTTTTATTTACTAGGAAACATTGGAATCTAGTTTTAGAGATCCTTGACTTTACCTCTGACCTTGCTTAATTTGAGAGCAAAATTCAGTGCCAAAAATGCTTCACTTATTGCCCTAAGGTTATTTTTTTTCTAACTCAATCTAGAACAAAGCTGAATGAAGATGAGCTCTTTGTATGTGTGTATGTATGTGTATCACATCTTAAGTTAGTTTCATATATTGACTTTACTACAATTGCATCCCAGAATCTACCTCGCTTCAGCTTAGGTATATTGTAGCTAGTTGAGCATCCTAGCAGGATTTAGCTAATGCACTATGATGAATCTTTGCTCTTGCAAATTTTGCCTTTATTCCTTTCTAAGCAATAAGCTTATATTTTTGTATAGATTTTTTGTTGGTAGTGGCAGGGTTGTTTTTGCTGTTAGGAGTCCAACACTGGATTGGCGCCCTCTGCTGCTATACACTTAGTCAGATCCCCCTCAGACTTCTTAGGAAATGGCCCCTTTTCACAGAAGCAGGCTATGCAAGCCAGAACAGAGTTGCCACCTGCCAGTTCTGAGTGTCTGAGTGCCATTCAGTGCTTTGTGGAAGTTATTTGATTCTGTATTTCCATGGAGGTTGTCCAGTCAAGTTCTGTTTTCCAACTCAGTTCCCTGCAGCAGTGGAAGGAGGAGTGGGTACCACTGAGGAACCTTCCTTCCACCCTACCGTTGCTCCAAGGTCAAATCACAACAGATCACAGATCCATTGGAAGAAAGACAGCTTCCATCTTTACTATGTCAGTCATAAATCTTTGGCACCATTTGACTGAGCTGCCACCATGAGATCTCTTCTTATCTGCTGGGTTTTAGGAGAGTTGCTGGTGTTCCTGCAACAAAGCCAGGGCTCCCATCTGTGGGTGCTGAAAACTAGACTTCTCCCCTCAAGTGCATTCTCCCTGTGACAATGATGTCCCCTAGATGTCCTACTCCAATCTGTGCCATGTTTTACTCCTTACAATCTCAAGAAGTATGCTCCATCTCTGAACCTACTGTCCTGCTAAGGAGGAAGCCTGACCACCATCATTGATGCCAGTGCCACCTCTTTATTCTTCCCCTCTCTGCAAGAATGACATCATCCTCTACAATGACCCTGAAAGGAGGGCACTGTTCTCATGTAGTATGGCAACATAGCCCTGGAAAGCCTCTAATTAGCCCTAATTAGCTAATTCACAGCCTCATCCTGGCAGCTCTTGCCATGAAGTGCTCAACAGACAGTGTCAAAAATACCAATTATCTCCCTGTCTGCCACTTCAGAAGCAGAGCGCAGAGAAATGGATATCACAGGCAGGAGGTCTAGTTGATGATGGTAGCAGGAGAGATGGAGAAAATGCATTGCAGAGAAACTGAGGCAACAGCTCTCTCCCTACTCTATAAGAAGTGAGAAGATAGGATCTCAACTGCCTACTGACCCAATGCCTGCAAGAAATAAGTAGCAGCTCTGCTCTGAATGAATGTCATCATACACAATAGTTAAAGCCACTTCAGCCTTTACAGCCTTAATCTGCTAGGTCCAGTGTCCTTTCCCTCATGAATCAGCCCTGTAAAACAGTTTGGCTTGGCTTGGGCATTTTTGTCAGGCAGATGTTTCACGGTCCTGTAGCTGGGGATCTGGGCCTGACAGGGCACATACTCTGCTCAGTGATTAGGAAACCCCCCACACATCCATGTCATCACCTCTGGATGAACTAGAGACTTTCAGTCAGGAAAAAAACAGTAAGGAAATGCCTGTGTCTGTGTGAGGAGGTGGCAGCTGACGTCTAGGGCAGGTCTGTGCCTATTTGCTCACAAATCTGTGGATAAGGCTATGCTCCTTGTCTGACTATGCTTCTCCTTCCTTTAGCCATCTCACTCCAGAAGGGCTCAGCTTCCCCCACCTTTTTATTCAAACTCTATCTTGCTATTCATCCACCGTTCATCCCACAGTACTCATGGCAGCACCTCCCCTGTCTTCGGAGCTGGAGCAAGACAAGCAGGACAAGGCATTGGGCTGGAAAATTGGGTGCAGGAGTTGCAATGAATTCTTAATGATGCCCTTTCTGGCAATTTATACAGAGAGCTAGAGCTGAATGCTTTTCTTTTTTTAAGTGTTTCTTATTTAAAAAGTGATGAGGCTTTTGATCCATTTTCCACAGCAGCGTCATCTGGGCCCTTGTTTACTTCTGCCTTTGTTAGCAAGATACAACCAGAGCAGCTCCTTGGACTTGCTTTCAAATGCTATTCATTCTTCTTTGCAAGATGTGTATTAGCTACCAGTCCCTGACCAACTTGACAACCCCACTGTGAGAGGTACCATATAATCATACTGAGACAGTCTCTATCCCACAGAGTTTGACATGGGAAGGGAGGGGACAGATCCTTTTCTGATGCTTAGGAATCAGGAAGGCAGCAAATCTGCACTCCCTCCTATCTTCCTTATCCTTTCACTCCTAAATCTTGCATTCTCAAGCTCTTTAAGTTCATGCTCACTCTTTCTCTGCTTCCTCCAAGCGTGAGAAGGAAGATGTCCAGGTTGTTCAGTGACATGCTCCATTCCTCAGCTCAGGGTGGGCATTTACCCTCCCAAATCCCTCTAGGTTCCATGTATGTCTCACTCTGTCTTTCAGTTCTACATTACACACAACTTCTTTGTGTTTTAATGAAGAGCATATTCAATGGCCAGGGATAAAGGTCAACTTGAGTGTTTGTTCTCTAGATTGCACTGTTCTCCTCTGATGAACAGAGGAGAACAGTGTATACAAGCAGTATGGCCCTCACATCCTCATCCATTTGGTCACTGTCCTGCACATTTGTTGGTCCGTGACCCCAGTGGAACTAGCAGCAGTTGTGGGGAGTGATTCTCCGTTCTACTCCTGTAGGCATTGGCTGACTGTGAGGAATAACAATTGCTCAGGATCCACAAGACATTGCAGCTTCAGAGAGCAGAGACCTCTCCCCTAATCTGACCTGGCTATTGTAAAATTTTCCAAGAACTGGATAGGAAATCAATGCTCAGAGGGCATGCTACTTTTGTAGGGAAAACAAACTTCATCTGCTAAACTACAGTTCTTCCAAGGGGCCATAGGAGCTTCTCTACACCTGACAGTCAGTCCAGGAGAGGGCACTATTACCCACATGCAATTCACAGTACACACACACAGACACATATGCATCCCTCAACAGTCCCACATGATTTCCAGTGAAGGCTCTGTCACCAGGTTACTCTTTACTGAGTTGCAGTAAATGGTTGCTTTGAAAAGGTACTGAACTTTATGGAGATAAAAAACAACCAGCTCAATAAAACAAGACAAAATAGTCTTCATAATTCTGTAGCCAGCCTAAAACATCAGGCTATGTGAAGCTGTATCATTCTTCTCAATGACATCTTTGGTTAGCAGCCCAGCTCACATTCTGGCCACTGTGTTCACCCACCTGGCTCCCTCCCTCATGCTGTCCTCTGTAGTCAATTTATCATTTGCAACACAGCTCTGGGACTTTCTACCCTTCTCTGACACAGACATCTTGTGATTCACCGACCATGGTCTGGAGGCAGAGGCCAGCGAGTTTTGATGCAGTCAGTCAGAAACTCCTCATATTGATAGGCGCTTGGGAGAACAAAGCAGACTCACAGATGCCATTCACACCTCATCACTTTCTGGACACACACATGACCATATGCAAAGCAGAGGACTCCCATGGCTTCTGACTAGAATCAGCCAAAGATTGCTTAAATGATTTGATTTCAGCACTGCTTAGCTATGTCTTCACAGATCATTTTGGCCCAGAGTGCTGGAGCTACAATATTTCTGTGTCTTCACAGCCAAAAAGTTCCCACTTGGCTTCAAGATATCTATGACCACTCTAACCTTGGCAGTTGTTTCCTTCTCAAAGTTTCCAGCTCCCCCTAGAGATCAGCTTCAAATATACCTTTTCCTTTTTCACTCCTATGGTGGAACAATCTGAAATGCAGAGACTGTGTAGACAAAATTGAATTTAGCAGAAAAACAAACAGCATGGAGGCATTCTTCTTATTAGATTACGCCTGTTGAGAATTTATACATTAATTCATCCAAACCTTTGAGTTTCTCTGTCTCAGAAGGCCCATATTCCCGCACTGCAGAGATATGGATGTCTGGAACATCACCTTGACCCAAGGATCCAGCTTTCCACCAAACAGAAAGTTTTGACTAACTTCATCTGAGCTCCTCATTATTATGCACCATTATCTATTGCCCAGAGATGCAGAGCCCAGTGCCATGGTTCAGCCATCTTCCCAAGTCCAAGGAAGAATATAAGAAAGTGGGAAGCATCTGCTTGTGGAAGCATCTGCCCTCAAGGCTGCTCTAAATCAATCCAAGCGTAACAAACATTGCAAGCTACAGTGGCACATATATCAAGAAGCAGAAAGGATTGTTACAATCATAATCACAGTCTGCAGAAGACTACTTCTTCCTGCCACCCCCATCTAGGACCCAAGGTTATAAACTCAGCATGTCCAAAACAGTAGCTCAGGAGACATGGTTAGACCTGTTAGATCAAAGCTGGATACACAAGGTCAAAGGAAGCAGCCCACTAAGCCAAGCAGCAATATCACTCTTGAAATAGACTTAAAATGAGAGCAAACAAGAGGTAGGGAGGGAAAAGACATGTAAGAGAATGGCTGTTATGTCACCATGCACAAATTGGCCTATTTATTTGCATAAGCACACTAATACCCGTGGATTTGCTGACTATAATTTGGACTTAAAATATTGATGCTTAGGAAGAGCTGAGGTCAGAATATCTTACACTGGATTAGGCTACAACTTGCTCGTTCACTACCCATGGCTACATCACCTGGGATCTATCCTGACGAAATGTGATCATGTGGAGTTATCTGCCTGTAAACAGCTCTGGAGCTTAGGCAGAGAATGCCTCTAACCACCAGTTGAAGCTTTATTGTGAAGATAATGGTAGAGCAAACATAGTCCAATGCCCAGGCAATGGAATGTGTATGTCTAGGATGTAACATGAACTGTGTGTTAAGTGCAGCAAGGGACTAGCACCACTATAGGACTGAGGACCCAGCAGAATGAGGACAGTTCCAAACAGCGCTCACAACATGGCAATATCCAAGGACAGAGTAGCAGGGAGCTCCCATTGCGTTCAGGGAGAGCACATGGTCACTGAGTGTTTGGAAGAATCCAGAAGACTTTCTCTCTTCTCTGGCACAGATGTGTGCGCTCAGCTTTCTCAGTTTCTCCCTTATGACCTCCTTTCCCGTTTCCATATCTCTGCCTTCCTAATGCAAGGCTGGGACAAATGGACTCAGAAGCAGCTTTTCATATTTTTGTTTGTTGTTTTTTGGGTTTTTTTGTTCTTTTTTTAAATAAGAAATTTATTGCAAATATAGAAATTGATTTTCTCCATACAGGAATCTCCGAGTTGAGGAAAAATGATTTCGTGCCATTCAGTTTAAAACAGGAAAAGAAAAAAAAGAAAAAAAAAACAGAAAAGAGAGAAATAAACATCTGAAAGAAAAAAAAAAGAGAGAGAGAGAGAAAAGAACATAACTAACTCCAACATAAATTTGTCCATACACAACCAAGGGGGTCACAGGGTTGTTACAGAAAGAGGAACACCAAAGAGGCCACAAGGAGCCAATCCCAGCAGCTGCCTCCAAGGCCCTTCATTACATTCAAGGGGAACCCAACCTGGCTCTTTGTCCTGTAGCTGACCACCCCTTCCCAACCCCTCGCCCCAGATGCTGTACTTGTAGATGGACAGCAGTACTAGCCCCAGCAGATCTCTGCCTCATCCAGCCAGCCCCTTCCTCTTCCCTGGGAAGTAGGAGAGCAGGCTGCAGGAGCAGGCCTCCAAAGAGCAAGGCCTCACAGTGTTGGTGGTATAAAGGGGAGGCAAAGGCCAAGCTCGGATGGGTCAGACAGATAGGTTCAGGAAGGAGAGAAAGGAGGGGAAGGGAGCAGGGCAAGGGGTAAGGGAGGTGTCTGCCCAGTAGGAGAAAAGGGAAGCTGAGCAGAGATCACCCACTCTCCATCTGGGGAAAGAGAGTAATACAGAGTAGGTTGGGGCTGCCCTGATAGGAGTGACTGGGTATAGGTGTGGAGAAAGCTGCTTGTAGCAGAGAAGTGTGAGGCAGAGGAGGCAAAGGAGAAACAAACCAAGAGAGCTCCTCTCAGTACAAGGACAAAGCAGCTGGAGGGCCAGGGTGCGGGAGTGCGTGCGTGTGTACGGGAGGGATAAATCAGATGCTCCCCTCTGTCCCTTCTTAAGTAAAAGACCCCAAAACACCTGCCTTATTGGGAATAGGTAGGGGGCAGCTGCAGTGGGTCCAACTCCTCCAGCCCTACAAGAGACCGCACAACACAGAGGAGGATAGCACTCTTTGTCCTCCCCACACCAAACCATCCTAAAGATGCTTCCTCTTGCTCTGATGGTAGAACAGCAGCAGGCTGGATCCAGCAAGAGGATGTGGCTCCATGAGTCTCTTCTAGAGGGCAGCTTGTGCTGAAGGAGTTGATAGTAGAAGGGATGTTCTCCAGACTCTTGAGGCTGTGTGTGCTTCCAGATGCAGCTGAACTTTCCAATCAGCAGCACAAACAAAAAATGTGCTTTCATGGCCCTTGTTCCAGTTTCTGCCCATGTGGCAGCTGCCCACCTTGTAGAGTTCAGCTTTGACCTACAGATGGGCCACAACTCACCATGGAGACTATTCAGCTTTCTTAGAGACACTGCCACACAATTCTCCACTTTTTCCTAGAAAGCCATCACCCCTCCAGTCCTTTTTATCCATTTTCTCTTTCTCCCTTTATTATCCCATCACTCTTTGTGCAGCCACCCATGTTCCTTCCAGCTTGTCCCTCTTCTCCACTTGCCTCTATCTCCATCCATTTCCTCCTTATCTCTATGCCCATTATTCTATTCCTTTGGAGACCCTCCTCTTCCCTCCTGTGTCAGTCCTTTTTCCCTTCCTCACCTCCAGTTATCCCTTTCCTCCTGTGCTTCTTCCTTGCCCAAGCCCACCTGGTAAAGCATCCTCTAGGTAGACGGGCTGATTAGCATTACAGACGCATAGAGGGCTCTTCGGACTGACATAAATCTTCATTTGTCAGTCATGAATACTACACACCTGCCTCAGGAGGGATTTATTCAGCATGGAGGAGTAGGAAACTGAAGCAGGGAATGTAGCACTGCAGCACAAGATGGGGGGAGCACCTGCAGAAAAGGGAAATGCCTATGGCAACAGCAATCCCAGGGTATGTTGTTTACTCAATTGTGCACAGAAGTCTAGCCCAGGTTCCCCCTGAGCCTGTTCCTGCAGGGAGAGGACAGGTGTACCCACCTGCATTCCTCACCCTCCTCTCTTTCCAGTGAAGTGAATTAATTTCCCCACTAAGATTAACCAACCCAGAAACAAAATATGACAGCAGCCAGTCCTAGCTCTGCCTTGTGGATTCCCTTTGCTTTGGACAGCAGTACTACTGTCCAGTAAGGCTCCCAATAAAGCCAATCCATAGAGAGCTTAGAAACCACACACAGTCTCTCTACACTCTTCACAACTCAGAGGCCTTACAAGTTTCTTCACATCCCATCCTCTGCCAAGCTCTTACCCACCTACAGGGCAGGAGAGTTAGGACAGGCCCAATTTAGAGTCCCCTGTAATCAATGAAGCAGGGTTCTAATGATTGCAATAGGCTCCAAATCAAGCTTTTGCTATATCAAAGGTTTCCCTGCAAATGAAGCACTCGTTCCTCTGAGAATTGTCTTGCTTGTAGAATTACTCCTATTTCTAAATAATTAGGAGGAATGAAGTCCGCTAGGAAAAGCAGGTCTTTGATGAACAATACATCCCCCTTCATGCACATAACCCTGAAAAACAGCTAAAAGAGGACATCTGAGGCCAAAGGAGGGGGACATTTAAAAGAGGAGAGGGTGCTTCATATGGGGCTGATTCAATTGGGTTCTCTTTGGAGTGTGTTCCTTCCAAAACTGATAAAAATCACATCAGGATAGAGGGAAGGAAGCAGGATAAACAGGGACAAGGACAGGAGAGACTTTGGGGAAATGAGGATAACTTCCAACAAACTGGCACATACACAACAGGTGTTTGTTGAGAAAAATACAGTAAAATCATCATGCAAATAGAACATTAAATCTGCTTGCCTCCACCAGGGCCGGCATCACTTTGCAAGCCCTTGGCCCTGAGGAAGGAGCAGGACAGGGAAAAGGGAGAAGGAAGGAAAGTGGGACACTTTGTTCCCCTCCTTTGCCTTCTTCCTCCCACAGAACAGTCCATCTTGTGCAAACTTCACCCACTGGTTGGGGTGGGGGGCTGCAGTGGGAATAAAAATGGCTTGTTCCCCCTACCCAACCTTACCTTTGTCTCAGGCCAAAGAAGGGTCTGACAACTAGATATATCCCTGACCTTTCTTTTCTGCCTTGTCAGGGTAAGGGGATGAAGGAGCAGAAACCATTACAGGTTAAGGCTCCCACCCAAAACTAAAGAATGAGTGGAATTGATTGCAGGACCATACAGCAGAAGGAAAGCACAGGGGGAAAAGGAGGAGAGGAAGAGTTTCCTTCCTCCGTGCTTATCACCTTCCTTTTCCTGTCCAATTCTGCCCCCCAACTACTTGCCTTTCCTACTTGGATGGTTTCTGTGCTGGAAGACCATTGTGTTTGCAGTGTGTGGTAACTAGATAGATCTATATTGTGTCTATGCACCTCTCATAGCATATACCTACTGTGACTTGTTTCAGTATACCAACATAAAGGGACTTCTTGCAGCAGTGATACGACTTCCCTTCATCCTCCTGCAAGTACAAGTGTGTCCTCGCTCTCCTTCTCTTAGGTTGTACCAGCTCTTACAGAAAGGAGTGAGTCTCATGAAACCTCTGGCCTCAACTCAAGGCAACACAATATTCAACTGTTGAAAAGCAAGCTGATAATGAAGAGGATCGAGGTAATGGGACCCCAGGACTTACTTAGGATTGTTACCATCAGCATCCCTATGAGTAAGGAAACTCAAAGATCTTCACAGATTTAGACCTTGGGGATTTTCCCTCTGATTTTCCCACAACACGCTCTCCCTGCCTACTGCTGTTCCCTACTAAAGATGAAGCCATGCCACCTGTAGCATAGAAAGTAGCTCTCACAGCTGGCAGCATTGCTGTCTGACAGGTGATGGGCAGGTTCTTTTCAGGCAGCACATAAATCTGTCCCAGAAGTTCCTACTCCAAAAGCCTCCTTCTCCAAAAGCCTCCAAACACCATGAGACTTCTGAGCAGCTCCTCATAAAAAAAGCCCCCTGGGAGAGGCCATCACAACACAGGCCCTCACTCTCAGCTTGATAGGGACAAAAGATTGTCAAGGATGATTGGGTTATGCAGCATATGGAGGGGAGGGGCACTGAGCTGCACTGAAGATCCACTCAGCAGGCAGCAACCCTTGCCAGACAAGCAAAGTTTGGGGGAGAAGGTGCCAAGATTGTGCTTTGCTATGCTGCTCAGAAACAGGATGAATTGGAAAAGGCAGCAGGCTCATTCCTAACTCTATGGCACATTTCCTATTCCAGGAAAAAAGTCAGGGAGAAGCAAAGGAAAAAAAGTGCTTTTTTGACAGGACATTAAAAAATTCTGAAAAAAAATCTGCAGCTGTTGAGTGCAAAGAAAGTGGATGGTTTAGGAGGCAAAAAGTTGTTCTGACTCTCCTAAGGGCTCCTAATTACCTAATGCCATCCAGGGACTGTCATCCTCCTATATCCCGATACTCCCAGTAAAGCTGAATACACAAAGGAAACTTTTCCTGGATCCATCCCTCTTGGGCTTCTCCAGGGCCTCCTCTCACATCCTTTCCATATTCTGTGCTCCTGCCTTCACCCTAGGCTGAGTCATGAATAGGATACTCAGGTTAGAGTATCCTATTCAAGGGATAACCACCTAATGGTTTTCTGTCAACCTCATAAGTGAAGAAATAGGAATTCTACTGTTAAATCCTCTTGATTTGTCCCTCCCAAGCAAGAAAGGAAGATGGGAGATGTCCTCCTGCTCTCCTGTGGTGCAAATCAGTTGAGGCAGGCTGCAAAAGGTCAGATCCAGATCCCTTCCTCATAGGAAGGGAGGCATGAATAGGGAGCAAAACTCCTACTGCACAAAGGAAGAGTGAAACCTATGAAGAAAGAGGAACAAGTGGGGAACCTTTCACACACCTCAAGGTATCCAACCTTCCTGCCTGTTTCTCCACCACCCCATCTTGAGAACCTGACAGTCATATCCAACCCCCACCTTATTCATTGGCAGATGACTGGTTCTGGACAGAGCTGGGGAATGCCCACCACTCCAGCGTCTTTGGACATTCATCATTACTAACATGGTGGAAAAGGAGGACAGAGCAGCAATAGTACAAAACTGCTGTGTGGCAAATCCTTCCTCCCTCTGCCCCTCATACTTCCTCTGGATGGAGGTTCATAAAGTATTTGGATAGAAAGTGCAAATCTAGGGAGCCTTAACAGACAGTAATAGAGAAAAGGAAGAGGAGAAGTAGTGAAATAACTTCCTCCTTCTAACAAGTCCCACCAATCTTGGGAGGGGACAGGAGAGTGAGAAAAGCCTTCACTGACAAAGGAAAGGGGCAGGGTAGGGAGGAAAGTAGTATATTGGAAGATCTGGAGGAGTATGAGGTGGGCAGAGAAGCTCTTACTAATACAAGATCCTCTCATCCCATCCAAAAGAAAAATCAGCCCTCAAGTAGCAACAGCAACAGAAAGAGTGAGTTCACAGCCAAGTTTCATGCTCAGGGAGTGTCCTTTCTTACCCTTCCACTGTCACCATTGCCATCCCCTCCCAGGCCAGTCCCATTCCTCCACAATCACGTGTTGTTACCACAGTATCAGAGCAGGCTGCTCTTTGCAACCATCTGCAGGCATTAACAATGGTCCCCATAACACAGTAGAGACAATTCAGTATATGTGTGTGTCTGTGTGTGAGAGAGTTTTCTGTTGTTGCTGTAAACTTTAAGAAATGATTTTGTCAGTTTTATATTTGTTGGGAGTATTTTGTTGTTGGTTTATTTTTCACAGTCAAGTGGCTTTTTTTTCTGGTCATTGGAGAATTCTTGTTTTGTATTGTTTCCTTGGAAAGAGCAAAGAAGAGTCACAGCTTCTGCTGAGCAGAGACTCCTTTCCAATAATCCAGGATGTCATGCAGGTCCTCGTCCTTGGCAAACTGGACTTTCTTCCGCAGGGCATGCCCAGCTGCCATGTAAACCTCCTCCCTATGGTGCTTCTTGTAAGGCCGGAATCGCTCCCAGATCTTGTGAGTGCTCTCTGATGAGTACTCTGGGCTGGAAGAGTAACCCGAGAAGTAGTGTCTGGGGGAGAGCTGCGAGTATGTGGAATCTCGCTTGGATCGTGAGAGCGGCTTGAGGAATGACACTCGTTGGCTCAAGGTGTCAGCACTTTCTTCATAGTACAGGGCCGGGAAGGAGTGTCGATGCTCACTGCAGTGGTAAGAAGGCTTGACCTCCAGGTGATGGATGGCACCTGGGGACACCAAGGGAAGACGATCCAAAGGGCTGTTGAGTGGGCTGCCCTTCTCAATGTATTTGGAGTCGGACTTGCTCAGTGGTGGGTGGTCAGGCACATCCAAGCTGAAGACCTTGGCGCTCTTGATGGAGCCACTGGAGGAAACACTGCAAGTCTTTCTGGCCACAGCAGCATCTGCACTTAGCTGACGCTGCAAAGGATGGTGGGAGCTTTCTTTGTAGGGTGGGGAAAGAAAGCTGGGCCGCTCTAGCCCGCCCGAGGAGCTGGCAGGGATGGACTGGCACTCAAAGGCCATATCTGAGTCAACACCGGTCCCACCACCCAGGAAGGATGCTGTGTCCAGCTTGAGGGCATCAATGCAATTGTTGATGATCTGGTTGACCTTGTCTACCTCCTTGGCAATAGTAGAGATCTCAGCAGCTGATCCTTGCCCATTGTCAAGCTCCCTCAGATCCTCATCTCGCGGGGTCCGTTCCAACCCATCCCCACCACCAGTCCGTACTTCAATGTAGTTGCCTTTAGTAGTAACTTTAGGAGTCTCTATCCCAGATTCCATTGATTTGGATGGGGGCAACTTCTCTCCAATCATAGAAGGGATAGAGGACATCCTTGAGACAGGGATGACTGGTGGTTCACCCAGCTTCTGGGAAGGGTGGACCATGGTACTTGCATCAATATCTGATCCATACCGCATTTCTAGGATGGTCTTCTTGACATTGAGGGACTTCTGTTTCTCCTCCTGCATCCTCCGCTTCCGCAGACAATAGTACACGACCCCAAGGACAATGACCATCCCAAACAGACAACCTAGGGTGGTCATGATGTAGTGTGTTGTAGTGGAAGTGCTGGAGATAGGGTCCTCCCTGCCTTTGCTCCTGGTTGCAAAAGTCAGACAAGTGTGGTTGTAGCGCCGGTTGTTGCGAATAGAGGCCACACAGAAGGTGTAATCAGTGTGGGCCTTCAGCTTGTTGACAGTGACATATTCCTTCTTGCTCTTCAGTGTCGCAATGTCAGAAACATAGCTGTTGTTGTATTGGACAAGCACATACATCTTACTGTAGGGCATGGGGATGGTTACCATCAGGATAGCCGAGGTGATAGTGACATCATGGAGCTTGATGCTGGGGCTAAAAGAGGAGTCGGTGGTGGAAGAGGCTGGAGGTTTAACTGAGAGAAAGTCCCCAGGACTGATGGCTGAACCCTCATCCAGGTCTCGCTGGGAGTCAGGGGTATAAGGGGTGGGGTTGATCCTGGACAAGGAGGGGATGGTTCCACCTCGGCACATGGACTGGAAGATGGTGATGGCATTGCGGTTATGGTGGGGTCGGGGCACCAGGAGCGGGTACCCAGCGAACTCCCGCGGAGTCTCACATTGGAGTCGGTCATAGTTCTTGGTGACATTGTTAAAGAGTGCCAGCCAGTTAAGAAAGCTGTAAAGGCTACAGTCACAGTTGAAGGGGTTACCAGCCAGTTCACACACCATCAAATTGCTTAAGCTGGTGAAAGTGTTCCCTTCCAGGCGGCTGAGACGGTTAGATGATAGGTCGATGCTAATCAGGCTGGGACACTCGGAGAAGGCAGTGGGGGTGACCAATTCGATCAGGTTGTGCTGCACAAAGAGGAACTGGAGCCGAGCCATGCCCCGCAACATGCCCTCTGTCAGGTTGGTGAGTTTGTTGTAGCCCAACTGCAACACCTGGAGGTTTGATTGGCCCATGAAAGCGCCGTCCTCAATATAGGAGATCTCATTCTTGGTCAGGTTCAGATCAGTCAGGTTGCCGAAGCGGTTTAGAGAGGAGTAGAGCACCACTTTGAGCTTATTTTCATTCAGACGCAGGTCATGCACTGTGCTGTTGATGTGCTGAGGGATAGTCTCATATGGGGGCTGGTTCTGGCTGCAGATGGCCAGCCACACATAGCCTTTGTCCCCCTCGATCAGCCAGCAGTCACCTTGCACAGTGCCAGGGGAAAACAAGCAGAGTAGGGCAGCTATCCAAAACCCCAGGCACATCATGGTCTGCAGTGGTGCCCTCAGTAGGCCAAATAAAATACAAACCCAAAAGAACAAGAAGACCTATAATCCCACGACCACAAGAAAAAAAAATAAAAGTAAGGAGCAGAGAGAAAAGAAAGTGGTCAGTTACTAGGGACTTAGTGCTGGAAGGGCATGAGCAGCCCAGTCCTTTCGGGTGTCTTCATCATCATTTCTTCTTGCTCTCTGGATCAAGCCAGGAGCATGGAGCAAGGGGAACAAATGCAATCTGCTTCCAGCACCCCAAAAATCTAGGGAAAAGGAAGAATAGACTGGGAGGGAACTACCTTGTGCTTCTTTTCTAAACAAAAAATTCAGACCATTCACAGCAAATCTTTGAGGCCCAGGAGTGACTCTCCCTCCTTTCTCAATTTCCTCCCTTCCCCCCACCCCCCACCCACACAAAAATTACCCCCAAACAAAACCACCCTCCCTGCTCTAGCCCTCCCTCCACCACCAACACAGTGTGATTTGGGAGAATAAGGCAGGTCTGCCTCTTCTGTCGCTCACACTCCCTCCGATCCTCCTCCTTATCCTCTTCCTTCTCTCCCGGGTTCCCTCTGAGAAGCTTCAGAACTTCAGATCAAACATGTCGAAAGCAAAAATATAGAGAAGGAAAGAGCACGTGTGCACGAGAGAGATCCATCTGTCACTGGTATCTGAAAAAGAAAGCACACAAGAAACAAGAAGAGGCATCAGCTGAGGGGAGGGGGAGGGAGGCCTGAGATAAGAGAATATACTATGAGATTTCCTGAGAAGGAGGACATGGGGAAGAGACAGGATTGTTGGGGGCGCAAGCAAGGGAGGAGCGGGACCACTTTGAGAAGTGAACCCTCATAGCATGTAATCTCATATCAGGAGTATGCAGAAGGGTACTTGGGTGCTGTTATGTAATATAATCACAGGCAGTGATGTGGCGGAGGGTGGCTGAGTGGAGGAAGCAATAGAATAGGAGGAAGGATGGGAAATATACAGCTGTATTGTGATCAGTTCAAAACTTCTAGTATAAACAAAGGCAAGTCCCAAGCACACCAGAAGTCTAGGATTTTCAGCTATCTGGTAATCACGTACTCGGAGTACATGGGACATAGAAAATGCATACCAGCCTCCCTCTTATTGTTTGTTTCTTCCCTTCCTTGAAGCAAGAGGGATAAATAATTCAAGCCACGTGTAACCACTTACGCTCTAAAAATTGTTCCTGTCTCTCGGCCCAGGGACAAAGCTGCTGAGGCAAGCCAGCCTGGCTTGGGCGCAAAGAGGGGTAGGCAGTGTGTCAAACAGCAGCCTCCAGTCTCTCACCCAGCAATCCCACAGTCCCAATCTGAGGAATATCCCCCACTCACTCCCCACTAATGAAGGGAACATAGGTTGCTCCTCCTTATTTTGGCATCTCTCTTTGGTATCTATGAATGTTGTCTGGTCAAGGGACAGGGGCAAAGAGATATTTGCCTCAATCTATCTCTAGTCCTTGGGCAAGCTCCTGACACTCTGTAAAAACAGCTTGGAGGACCCTTTCTTTTGACCACAGCTTCAACCCTTTTCCCACTGTGCTTTTCCCAGAGCCCGGCAGAAGCATCCTTAGGCAGTGTAAAGGAAATACTTTCATATAGCAAAGCAAAGACATGGACATAGGATTTTTTTGTTGTTGTTGTTTTACTTGGCAGGGAGGGGGTGGAAAACAATTAAAAAAAAACAGAGACTATTGTTTACTTAAGATTAAATATCCTCTCTTGCCCCTTTTATTTTGGGGGGAAGCTGCTCACTAAAGATACTGCAAAAGCTTTAGCTGAAAAAAGCTGAACCATTTTCTAGCACAGAGGCACAGGGCACAGGGCAAGAATATAATGAAGGGAGATAAATGAAGGAGGAGTAAACCCCTGAGGAACAAGACTTATGTCTGTGTAGAAATCTGAGCTGATTTGGGTCTGTGGAATTATCAGGCCAGCTGGACTAAGGGATCAGAGGGAGTGTCACAGAGAAAAACTTAAATATTGAATAATCCGGAAAAGAAAGCCAAGGGGAGAAAGAGAAGAATTGGATCAATCAAAAATACAGAGATAAAGCTTCTCTCCCTATTGCTATTTGAGTCAAGACCGTAAAACTTCTTTCACTTGTGACTGTCATATCATGGCCTCTGGCTGCTGCCTTGTATCCAGCTTGGCATCAGCCAGCAATGAAGCAGAAGGAAGGGTTTTTTACAGTTTATCACTTTATTTCTCAGCCTTATAATCCAATAAGAAATAATTTCCTGACATTGACACCTTTCTCAGGTGCATCAGAGAGAAGGCACATCTGGCTACCCACAGGCTGGGACCCACAGGTTTCTGGTATTCCTCAGTGGCAGTCCCCTACCTTTTCCTACCATTTCCAAGGTGGGTCCATGCAGCGATACAGCTAATCCCTCACATTGTCTCTCCCTTTCTACTTTATCTTCTTTTTTCACTCTTTCACCTTGCCATGTCTATTCTGGAGAAAAAAAGAGCAGCATGCTACTGGCACAGTAATACCTAAAGTATGTCGAATCCAGGAGCAGCCATAGGCAGCCCCTGAGCTGGCAGTTGAAAGCTTTGCCTGGATTTCTGCAAACAAAAGAACAAAACAAACAAAACAAAGCAAAAAAAACAAAAAACCAAAAAAAAACCCCAAAAAAAAAACCAACCAAACAAACAAAAACCCAAGGGAACCATGGAAAGAAGAATTGTTTTCACCCATTTTGTCTGTGAAACTTGTCTCAACCACTGACCAAAGACGAAGCCGATCAGCCATCCTCATGTTGATCAGTCTGACCTTAAGCCAGACGCATCAGTCCCCCTGGGTCTCCAGACTGCTTGTCATACAATAACCATGCAGACCCCGTTGTTTTTCTCCTGTTTGCTCCTGTATGCTCCAGATATGGCACTGGTTATCAGGACCCTGAGGACACCAGCCTTCCCTGGGGCATCCCTCCACGTGCCCAACATCCCATTTCAGCTCACACTGGAGCTGTCAGTCCCTGCCCCTAGCAATGCCATAGTAGTCAGTCTCCTGCTCCACCGCAGCCCTGGCCATGCCTATCCATGGAATCCACTGATCTTGTTCCCAACACTCAGGTCAAAGGCCTGGCCTCAGCCCAACCCTGCCCGGACATCACAGGGCTTTTTGTGACCTTGGTTTCCCTCACTGGGTCTGTTTCTAACCTGACTTCTTGGCATGACCTCGGAACTACCCCATCATCATGGACTCATGTGATGATCACATCTCTTGGTTGAATCTATCATTGCTAGATCTTCCCTGCTCATCTTGCTTGGATACAGCAGGCTTGGACCACACCCTGACAACTTTGTTTTTGGTTAGCTCCTCATCTTCTACGAAGTATGTGATCCTTGCTGCTCCCTGACACTAGTATTCATGAGAAGTGGGAGTCAGGGATGAGACCAACACTATCTCTTCCATCAGCTGTCCACAGCCAAATGAATGTAAACTGGGTAGTCCAACAATACAAGGAAATTACATATTGTCCCTACTGCTGGCCCAGAAGGTGCTGACACTAGACTTGGCATATGCCTCTCTGGGTTCTTAAAAGTCACAGCAAGACAATGCAGGGGTGGAGGATGAAGAGAAAGAAGAGGCAAGCACCTTCAGCTCCAAATAAAGTCAAGCAAGAGGGAGACATGAGTTGTGGTGAGCCTTGTCTGGAGGGTGTCTGTCAGTGCAGATGAGGGGAAAAAGTAGGACATGAGAAATGCCTTACAGGACAAGTTCAAGACCTCCCATTTTTATGAGCTGGGCCCACTCAGCTGCCAGCTTCCAGTATTGTTCAGTGGGTAACCCAAGGTGGCTCTTACAACTTGCCCTTGGTTCCTGGCCATCACCACACATCAAGAGATGGAAGGACAGTAATGGCATTGTGCCCATGAATGCCTGTACCCTGTGGGCTGGCACAGAGTCAGTTCACCTGCTCGGAGTTCCCCAGGATTTCCCCCTGGATTTTTCTCTGCTATAGGATAGCTCAATATTTTCGGCATTTCCTTGCACC
>JAUBOD010000647.1:3425021-3439630 GCA_032353885.1 Nothura maculosa | reverse complement strand
CAGAATGTCTGGAGAATAGAAGAAAATTTGCCACAGACATTGGTGAGATTTTCTGGTCAGGAGAAGGGAAGTTTAGGGCAAAGTGGAGCAGAAGAGACTTGAATCAGGGTCCAGAGCAGGATGTCCTGATATTCAAAGACAACACTTTGACTAAGGTACCAAAGTTTCACAGGTTGGCACGGCATGACAGTCACCAGTCAGATGTTTAAAGGCAGGTTAAAAAGCAGCTACTGAAAGTATAGACAGGAGACGTAGGTGTACAGATTGCTGCCCTAGAAACACAGCACACCTTCCCATCCTCTTTCCTGCAGTAGCTCCCTCTAATGTGTCCAGTGCCAGGACTCCTTCCTTGGTGCCTTCAGCAGCTCACATAAATGTGCATGCCTGCACTCCCATCCCCTTCCCTAGCAGGCTTAAGAGCAAGCAGAGGTCCTCCCCAGCCCTTTGCAGCAGCTCCCTCCCACATGCACATGCAGAGTGAGCTCTCACACCCTCCTCCCCACAGATATAAGCCAGGGGTACCCATGCAGACACAGCGCTGCAAACCCCTTCCCTAACGCACCTCTCCTGTACGTGCACTCACATAACTGTGATCCCCTCCTGCGATCCATGCACACCCACACAGATCCAACGCTCCCTACAGCATTTCATATGCAGCCAAGGCTCCCACCCCTTTCTCTACAGTAACTGCACACACATGCACACACAGCCAACACTCCGCTCCATTTCCTATGGTAATTCCCTCTCACACAGAGCCAGCACTCACACTTTTGCACAGTGATTCACACATGGATGCTTGGCCTGCATGTCCACCGGATCACCTACAGCAAATCCCTCACATATTCACCCCACACCTACAGAGCCACCACTACCCCCTGCAGTGACTCACACACATGAGCACACAGGCACACACACCTGCAGAGCCATTCCAGTTGTCCTGCTGTCCTGCTACAGCAGTTCCTCACAGACAGTCATGCAGGGCCTATAATTCCTCCCTATTCCCAACAGGAATTATTTCTGAAGTCCTTCAACACCCTCCTGCACAGGCTTAGCGGATGACACCAAGGGGAGTGATGCTTCCCAGGCCCCCCTTCTGCTGGAGGGAGAGTGATCCAGGTAGCTTTATTGCTGATAACATTTCTATGGAATTTATAATCTCTCAGCACTCCTTTCTACTTGGAGAAATCAGTGCCACAAGCTACCCCCATACAAACAGTCCTGTGGGTAGCTGCTAGGGGCTATCTGGGTGGAGCAGGTTTGATGCAAATCCTCCTTAATCTTCAGTAATCATATTAATATAAAAGCTAACCATTTCACTTTGGAAAACAAAGGTAGCTCTCTGGCTTGCCAGGGAAGCATTGGCATATGAAAGACCTTTTTGCCAGTGTTTATCACTCCAAAATAAGATTTACAGTTCTAAAGCTCTGTCTTCTCTTTCATGCTCCTGAGCTGCTTCATTTATCTCCCCTGAGCCTTCCCATTCTCTCTTTCTTGCTGCCTAACAAATTAGGTATCTAATCGCTATTGGGGAGGGGCAATGGGAGAGTGGAGTTTTACATACAGCATTGTGGTGTGGTTTATTTATTTATTTTTACTATTAGTCCTTAAGCTGTTTGCCTAGCAAAGGTATGGAGTCAATGTCTGTACATCTGCTTGAGCTGTGGCATTTTTGTGTCAGACAGTAACCTCCTATCAACACCTTAGTTCTTTCTGTAGCTGATGGTGGTCAATAGGCAGGACTGCTGAGCAGCATTTCGTTGGGGCAGTCTTGCTGCCTATATTTCAGTCTTTCTTCCATTCGGGTCCCCATTGGACTGTCCAGAATTTCAGCACTCAGAGCTTCCTTGCAGCAGTGTCGTGTGGGAACCAGTGGAAACTGTGTATGGTTTTGTGGACTTCCTTATGTCCTTCCTTCCTTCATTACTAAGCAGCATCCTTATGGGATCCTGGTGTTGTTGCCTTCCTGAGAAAAGGCAGTTGTCAGAGTCAGTGGAGTTCAGGTGCTGTGAGCTTCCTTGTCACTCACGACAGGGCATATCCAGCTTTCAGAGGGGTTAATTTTCTCCTAGCAAGGACTATGGATTTGTGCACGGTAAACTGAAACAGCTGAGAACTGAACCACAAGATGTCTTGTACAGTAGCATTCTGCTGAAAGTCACAAGAGACATTGAGTGGCCACTGTTCAGCATTGGTATCAACCCTTGTAAAGTATGGAAGGTGTGGGAACTTATCATGCTTTTTAGGGCTTAATAAAGAGCTTAGCTTAAATAGATGATGTAGTATAGCATAGGGCATAGAGTACAGGGAATGGCGTTTGGAAGATCTCGTGATGTCATGGGAAGTTAGGGGCATAATTAAGTACCTTACTGGTAACCCCATGCCAACTAATTGGGCAGTGGGTGAGTGTCCTCACCTTACTGAGGTATATATATAAACCGAACGACGCAATAAACGCCATTTGCTGCATCCTCATATTGGTGTCTGTGCTCTATGGCCCTGGGGCGAGTAGAACCCCAGGTCAGTCCAGCAAGTGAACGAGACTTGCCGACCCCCGTTCGGCAACAGGAAGGATTTGTCTAGGCAATGACATCAAAACATCTTTTGCCACATAAGTTTCCCTGCAAGACCCCATTTAAAGCCTTATCTGCAAGGAGAGGTAGTTCTTTTCCTTCCTTCCTTCCATTTCCCGTTTCTCCCAAACATCTTGAGCTTACAGAGCCAATTTCAAACAAAAAGTGGTGATGATGGGATGAGATTGCAAAGATCTTACATGCTCTGTGAAAATAGCGGAATGGAAAAAAAGAGAAGGAGCTTCACAGAGCCCCACTGAAGGAAAAGAGTGCTATATGAGCTCAATCCTTGATAGCATCAGAGAAGCTATACAGTGCAGTGTTTGTGCTCTCTTGCTTTCTCCCACTTTCTGTCTTTCACACACACACATACTCCTTCACACACAAGCAGATACTCCAACAACACTATGAACCAACAGATCATCAGGCTTCCTGCTGCTGCTTCTCTTGGTCCCAAACTCTTTCGGGCATATGAGGTCTCTCTAGGCACAATCACAGACATGTTGCTGCCTGACGATGATAAATCCTGTAATATGAGCATTTCTGAAGCAAGGGGGACAGAGAAGGCAGAGGGTGCTCTTATGCAGTGCTACATGTGTGCTGCCAGCCTCTCCCAAACCACTGCCTTTTCACTTCAGGAAGATGCAAAACCAAGGACCCTCTCTGGAAATCCTGATGCAAAGAAGAGAATCACAATGATCTGAAGCAACTGCAGTGGTGCCAACACACTATTAGTGTGTTAACAAAATTATCTAGCAGGTATGGAAAGTTTTAGGTAGCACTGTCCCACTGTAGGTACCCCCAGTATTCCTATTAGCAAGCATTACCAGAATTGGCAGCTCCTCTCTTTTGGGAATTGGAGAAAACTCAAGGCTTTGAAGCTGAGGGAGAGTGGCCAGTGCACCCTTGCAGATGGCATTCATGCCCTAAGGCTTGCCAGTAGCAGGCAGGGTACTAAGCTGTGAGGAGGGCTGATGCCCAGCTTCAGCACAGAAAATGAAGAAAAGCAGCAGGAGCCTTGGCCTGATTTCGGGGCGTCCCCAGAGAAGCCAAGAGCGTTTGGCAGGTTTTTAATGCATGCATTTCTAATGGGAGGCTCTTAGCACCATTTAAGCAATGGTAGAATTAACTGCTGGCTTTAACAATGCATACAGCCCCAGGAGGGTGAGGTTAGGAAGGCCAGGATTATAGGCCGAAACTGCTGCTGTACCTGGCTTTTCGGCCTGCCTTTCACACAGTGCTCCCTTGGCCTCCTGTGCAGTCATGGTCCCTCCAACCACGGGCTACATAGGCTGTAAATCTCACTGTGAAGACCCCCACCCCTCCAGGGTCACAGTAAGTCTTCTGCCATCCCGTGCTGGCCTATTTTATACAACGGCAACTCTTGGCTTTCACTGACTGTGAATGGCAGGTCCAGAAACAATTCTGGAGATATCTTCACTCAAACCAAACATCTCTCCACAATTTCTGGACGCTAAGTATGCATCCAGTGCTGCTGCACCAGTTTAGAGTGCCTCAGACAAGCTACCTGCAGCTGGGACAGGGAGGGGGCAACATCAGGATAAGTTCTTCTGTTGGAAGTCCTTACTGTGTCTTGGATTAGGATCTTAAGCAATTAGGGATATGGAGCCTAAGGAAACATGTAGGTTTTGAAGTAGCTGAAGGCAATTCATTGGGCTAGCTGATGGCAATTACTTCATGTGGTATGCTGGCAGCCAGCCTACCTGTGCAAAATACCTCCATGTCCACAGACTGTTATAGGGCAGAGGCATGAGCACTCCAGCATCTTTCATCATGTAGTTGGTTTCCAGCCAACCTTCCTGTAAGCAAGTAACAGACAGAGGTTCCTTCACCAGTGGTGAGACCTCTCCAAGTATGACAAGTAGCCATCCCAGTGCAAGTCCAGCAAAAAAGCTCCAGAAGCCAAGCTACCTTTCCAATGAGGTGAAATTATAGCCTTTGCATGTCATTCCTAGCCAGGACATTCCTGACCCATGGAAATCATGTGTTGCCATCCAAACTTGTTTATCTGGATGATGTTAAAACATGAGTCAAACTTTTTTGCTTGGAATTTCATCAAACTGGGAGCAAAAGAAAGCAGTTATATGTGGTGGTTCCAAAAAATGCAAATACAGTCCTAATCTGCTGTGGGGGCAGAAGTAGAGAGCAGGTGTGGGGGGAACGTTATTTCAGATGACCCAAGAGGGAAATGCAAGGGTAAAGTAGCAGGTACCAATGGAGACACTTCAGGCCCTCTAAGCCCTTCCACCGGTCAGTGAAAACCTAGATTCAGCAAGAGAAGAATGCTGCATGAGACAAGAATTTACATTTCCACATGTCTGCTGCCACCTTCCTTCCACCCTCCGCACTGGGAAGAGGTACAGCTCAGCAAGGAACCCTCCCCCTGGCCAGCTCTCCCACCTACAGCTCCAGCTAATATCTGACATGCATTTTGACACAGCCCTGCCTCCTCTCTCTTCCCCAGTACCTTGCCTTGTTTAGAGCCTGTTTTTTCCTTCCATTGCCAAAACACAGTGACTGTTATAATTAACAGATTATCTCAGTGCGACAGCTGCATGCCTTTGAAAATTAGGTTGAATAACAGGATCCTGCCGTATGGTAATTTCTTTTCATCTCTCAAATATTTTATATTTTCCCTCTCTTACTTTTTTTTTCTTTCTACTTTCTTTTTTTTCTTTTTTTTTCTTTTTTTCCCCCACTCTCTTCCCTTTCTACCTTGCACCAGCTTCCTGGTTGCCAAAGTAATTTCTTTAGGGTGAGACAGTCTGAAGGGCTCTCTTCAGCTTCATCAGCTGTTTTCATTCTTTCTCTTTTACTATCACATCTCCACAAAGAGGGAGTGCTCACAAGCAGAAGTGCAAACATGGCAGAAAAAGAATGTGAGCTGATTTGGCCCACCAGAACCCACAAGAAAAGAACCCCTCTGAACCTCACTGGCTCAGAAGGGTAGTCCATGGAATTGAATGGGCATGGGAGAAATGGATGGCGATCTGAACCCCAGTCTGCAGTTTACCAATAGTGAGCTGAATGCAACAGAGTGGTTGAGTGGCTTGTACTGAGCTAGCCAGGGTGCTCTACCTGCCCACCCACCCATCCGCCTTCTTGCTGACTCAGTATCTGCCCCTGACTCACCACTTGCTCACTGAATGGGGACTGGCAGTATTTATATGGCATCTTTCCCTCTTGCTAAGGCAGTAGATCTGCCACTTAACACCCCCTCTCCCCATTATCCACCTACATCTGTCTTTCTACAGGCTCAATTAACCCAAACCAGCCAAAAAAGCAGGTTGCTAGAAATTCGAGGTTTCAAAAATGAAGTGCTCCTCCCAGCTGGATCCAAACCAAAGGGGTCTTGCAGCCTTCTCCAGGACTGCAGATTGCCCAACCTCTGCTGCAAAGTGCACCAATCCATTCACTGAAGACCCTGGGATCCTCAGGCTCTGTACTAGCAAAGAGCATTTCAGGCTCCTGGGATGACCTGCCCAGGAGCCTGCCCATCTAGAACAGGTTTGTCGAGATTGGGTACTGAATATGGCAACTGAAAGGTTTCATGTTAAATGTGTTTTGGACTCGAGAAATCTGCTGCTTTGTCAGTGAATGTACCAGGAGCATTAGTCAATTATGCTCGGTGCCTAATTTGGACTCATGCAAAATGTCTTGATCCTGCACCTCTCATTTCAGGGAAGTCTTCAATATTGCTACCCCTGGTCTTCTTCCATGATGTCTCTCTTTTCAACCTTTTGGTATCCTGAATTATCCCTCTGCTTTCACTCCAGACGTGATGTTGGTTGGTGGCACATGCAGCACATCCCATTCAGTCAGTGTCTCTTATCCAAATGCTACCTTTATTTATTACTTTTCTTTTTCTTTAGTAGCACCCTTCCTCAGTGCTTTGTACAATCCTACTTACTTATCCAATAATAGTATTTTCCCAATGACTGACTCATATACCCTCTTGCTGACATTTAGAATTCTCCTTGTTCTTTGAAACACATTCATTCCCTCTATCTACAATTATATACGTCTACTCATGGCATTGCATTTCCTACAGCAGTCATGCAACAAAGAAATGATCTTTGCAAAAGAATCAATATTAAAATAACCTAGCAAAATAATTGTCTCTGCTGGTATCCTGTCATCCTCCATTTTAGCTATGTAGGGCAATGCTAAATCAAGCTACGAAGCAATCAAAAATAGGGGACAGCTTGACTAAAAAAAGCCCCTAGTATATTACCCCCTTTCCTTTGTTTTCACTCAGTCTAGATTTCAGTCTTTTTTTTCGCACTTATCAACTGCTCTGTTTCTTCCCATGTTGTTAGTAACAGAGGTATGACATTGCATGAGCCTCTAGTTTCTGAGACGCTTTAGAAATGCTTGGTGAGAGATAACATTTGCTTCAGAATTTTACCAAGCTGCAAGGACAGAAAAAAATCAGTGTTCCACTCCCCAGGCCTAGGGAATAGCACTCTACATCTCTCTCCAGAGTCTTCTCCAAATAGCCATACTATAGACAGCATATGTATTGCACGTGTAGTATTAATAGGGCAGTCCTCGTTCCTCACAATAGCCCTTGTTCCTTCCCCCACACTGCATTTTGCTTCTCTTCCATTCCTTAGGCACCTTTGTGTATGCCATATTTTATTTATTCTTTAGTACTCCTCTTAATCTGCATAGGCCAAATCCTAAGATTTGTAGTCACCCTGACTCATTTCCTACCCAGGAAAAGTAATGATTTAAATCCATGGGGAAGCCTGTGATGTCAGTTTAGACAGACAGTGGTAATGTGCGGGGACACCCGCATTATACCTTGTTCCTTTCTAACTCATTCAGGTCTCTGTTTAGTAACATACGTAAGCATGCAACCAACTGTAAACCTAAGCACAGTCCTATTCAGCTGCTCAATTGCTTTCATCTGCAACATCTGTGTTGATGGTTCCCACATCTTTCAAACAAAACAGATTCTCTTTCTATGCCTCCTCTTCCTAGCCTCTTTATTAGCCACCCACCAACATCCTTTCTCTCACTTCCAGAAATTTACACTCTTCTTTTTTTTCTCCTTTTACTTATTTGGATTTTGTGTGTGTGTGTATTCTCACTGCTGCCCAAGGATTCCAGCTTCTAATTTCACCTCCCTTTTCCCAAGATCACTATGTTAAATAAAGCAGTGCCTGCCTCCTCTGCTCTTCAGTATTCTGAAATTCCAAATAAGCCATTGAGGAGAAACAGCATTGGCCAGGACTGCTGTCTGTGATACTGAAACAGAGCTGGCAGTAATATTTACAGGCTACTTTTTCTGAAAGCTTCAAGGATGGCTTGTAGCCAAAAATGATAATATCCACCCCCTCTTTTTTTTTTTTTTTTTTTTTTGTGATGTCTTCCTATGACTCAGTCTGGTCCATAAGTCAAAATGAGATTTTTTTAACCGTACTCCTTTAAGCAGTGAGAACAGGAGCCTAAGAACAGAATGCTGTAGCATCACAGACAGGACAAGTTACGTCATGGATAATGCAACTTGGGGTGTCCTTGGTGGCTTAAAAATAAACAGAACAAAAGGCACATGTCTTCCTTCCAGGGGCAGAGTTAAACTGGCAATTGCCTATTCTTTTTAAACTTAGTTTTATCTGTAAGCAAAGCAAGGAATATGCAAGAAGCAGAGGCAGCATGACCTCAGGGACTCATGACCTCCTGGGCTCAGCAAGGAGCTACCGAAAATGCCCTTTATTATCCACAGTTGTACAGAGGCAGGTTTAAAGGGGATGATGTAGGGGGAAGCGTGACAGTTGCTTCAGAGCAGAACTGTGGTGTACTGACCCAGTCTGCCCACACACCCTTACCTCTGTCTTTATCTGCATAGTCTGCAGCAACAAACAGCCATACAAATGGTTGATAAACAAGCAGTTCGGCTGATGAGCACTTAATTTGCTCCTTCCTTTCTTTTTCTGCTGGTGGTAGCAGAAAGAAAAATGCATGTTTGGAAATTGGCAGTATTGTGTATAGCATTACAGGCTGAAGTTAGACTAACTGCTACAGGAAATCCAGGAGATTTTGGTGAGGGGTTGTCAGGAAACAAGGAGAGGAGGGAAGGAGAAAGTGAGAGAAATGAGAAAGAATTGTAACCAAGGCTAGGTATTATGATGATGGGGACATTAAGAGCATGATAGATAGGCAGGAAAGGAAGGCAAACAGACAGAAGCAGACAGAGAAGGAGACAGAGATGAAGGAGGGAGGGAGAAGGAAGAGGGAGAGCCAGAATTAATTTATGAGGAATATACTAAAAACACAATCTTCTCAATGGAAAAAAAAATGGAGAGAATTAAACAAACATTGACATGAAACTAGGAAAAAATAACTTTTTTTATGAGCTTGTTAACATTTGTGAAGTTAAGTAACTCTAAATTTATGCCATTAATTTGCATGTATTATGGCTCTTTTTTCTCTGCTGCCAGTTTATAGTCTCTGTGAAATCTTTAAAAAGTGGCTTTTTTCCTCCGTTTCCCTTCACTTGTGTTAATTAAAGCTTGTGATATATGTATATATTTTACACTGCTGCTGTGCTCTAGCATTTAATCATCAAATGGCCTCTTTGCATTTTCTATGGACTGCTCCTGTTTCTTCCTCTCCCCTCTGCAGTAAGGTGAGGAGCCCTACAGGTCCACCCATCCATGCAGCATGCTGGCATCCATGCAGCATCTCAACAAGCTGGGCTCCTACCAACCATCTCCATGCAAAACAAGGCAGCTGCCACAGCAGGGAGATGTGTGGAGGGCCTTTAGCCTCAAGAGTTATCAGCTCCCATCCACTGGGAGGATAGCATTGCCACACTGAAGCACACTGTATTTACACATTAGCAATCCCTGGGGAGCCTTAAAATCGGATTCTCAGGGGAAATCCAGCCAAAGAACACACTGAGATTCCTAATGAAGGTACTCATGGCCAGAGCTGGGGGAGGTGTATGTGATGGATGCAGTATAATCGCCTGCTGGCAAAACAGGAGGAGGCAGGACATTCTCCAGGGCTTTAATAGTACCTAGAAATCTCCAGAACTAGAAAGAGCTGCTGTAGAAAATTCAAGCCTGGCTTTTGCCCTCCTTCTCAGGGACTACCCCACACATCAAGCACTGCACTTCTTCCTCTTCTTCCAAAGACCGTTCTTCCTGGACAGAAAGATCTCTCTCCTAAGCACATAGCTGATTTTGGAAATGCCCAAGGCCAGCACAAAGTGTAACTGGTGGAGGCCCTTGGCAGCTGTCCCAGAGAGCATATTTCTGAGCTCAGCTGGACAGGAGTCTTGGTCCTGGCCTAAATGCACTTTGATTGCTTTGCTCCTCTCTAAGGCTCTGTATCCTGCAGCTGTAAGCAGAGTTTGCTGAAGCAAGAAGCAGGTTGCTAAGCCTAGTTTGGATGCTGCCTAGTCTCCAGTGGAGCTAATGGGCCTCACGCTGCTAAGTCAGCTGAACTGAGACCATGAACATTGAACATTGTTTCAGACCTAAGCATCCCTCAAGAAAGAGAAAGAAGCTGGGCCAGGGAGTATAGGTGGCTGCAGGTCACAGCAAAGATGGTGTTCCCAGGCCTCCTTGTGATCTCCTTGGGGCTGTAGCAGACATATGACAGGACTCTGCTGAATTGGAGCCGAGAGGAGAGTTAGGGGACATCAAGTAGGCTTTCTACACTGTCACTATTATTTTGCCATATGAAGGTATCGAGCACTGGAGAGGATATTTTGATTTACTCCCTAGCTTACCATTGCCATAGCAACAGGAGAAATACAGGCCAAACCAGGCTGCATCTGTAATGTGGTGGTGAGAGGGAGTTTGGGTTCCCGTGTGTTTGTTTGTTTGTTTGGCTGCTTGAAAGAGACACATGCCAAAAGAGTACTGATATGATGAAAAGGGAATGGGGTCTGAATCGTACACAAACAAATACACTCTCCACTCCTGCAACATCAAAACAGTCACGTATGCACTCACATTTATAGCACACAGCCTCACAATCACCAGCACATACTCATGCAATTTCCTCCTACCACATAGATACACCTTGGGGGCTGAGGTTTCCCATGGCCACTTTCCCACAAAGCTAGAGTTCTCCTTATTTTGTAGGTACCAAGCCCCTGTGCACTACATGCTTTCTAACAGGGCTGTGAAGCACGGCTGAGAGGCTGGAGTCCACTAGCTAGTGTCAGCAAGAGGCTGTCCGTATTCCTGTAGTCATGATGCCAAGGAGTCACAAACATATCACTTGCTGGGCAAATACTCCTCCCTGCACGTACTCCTCCAGCACATCCTTTTGATTAGCTTCCCCCCACAAGATGATCAGTAAAAACTCTGCCCTGTCTCAACAGTCACGTCCTCAGCCAGGAGAGATGACCTCTATCCCCACTGCGGAGCGGGCCTTCAGGTAAAATAAACTGGCACACTTTGGATAACGCCCTCTGACTGAGACACCACCATCTTATGTGTCTGCCAGCACAACTACCATTCCAGAAGGGAATCTGTAGAGCAGTGTTAGATACAACCTCCTTTCCTTCCTTCCTTCCCTCCAGCCTGCTGGGGCTTGAGTGCACTGGACATAAACTGTGGCAGTGGAGAAGGACTCAGGCTCTAATAGGTTCAGAGTACCAGCCGCAGATACCTCAGAGGCACTGGAAGGAGGAAATATTTTTTTCTTCTGCTTCTCATGGTCTCTGAGCAGCTCCATGGAGAGCTGTGAGAACAGAATAACCTATAAGCAAGGCAAAGTGGCAGAGGAGAGATTAAAATTTCTCAGCCTGGCAAGAGCTTGTGTGTTGGGGTGCCTTTAGGGAAGCAGTGCACTTGTGGTCTGAGACACTGCAGGATGACACTAAAAGGGGTAGTGTTACCCATCATCTGTTGGCTACTGCTGCAGGTGGTGGTTTGAAGGGACGTGGGGTAAAAAAGAAGGGAGAAAAAAAAGGGTTGGGGTGAGCTGGGAGGGATGAGATGATAGAGATGACTCCAGACATGAAAAGTATTCTCCACAACACTGTGCTCAGTCCTAAAGAAGATGAGAAAGCCCTAGGGTATATGTGGAGTACCTGCATGTGTGCTACATGAATGCTGCAAGTCTGATGAGTACTGAATGCAGCAGGTCCAGTGCATACAGGGGAGGGTGAAGAGTATAGGTATAGATTTTCTCCTTTTGACTCCTGGCTGCCTTTCCTCCCATCATTCCTGAGACTCCATCTGGCTGTCTTATTTTTACACACATACACAAAAAATAGAAGAAAATAAACACTTGATTTCTAACCTAATCAGCCCATCTCTCACTAATTAGCACCCTCTAAGCACAGGCACAGGCTGTGTGAGATACTCTGGGGCTGATAATGACCCCCAACCTGTAATTGCATATGCTGATGGGTCAGGAGAGCCAAAACCAAACCAGAGAGAGTCGGGGAGCAGAGCAGCCTTTGACACTTATTTTTTTCCCTCAAATCTGGGATGCTGGAAAGGGGTATCTCTTTTTGGCAGCATCTTGTGTGTGTGTGTGTTTTTCTGTGAGAATGTGTGTGTGTGTACGCGTGTCTGACAAGAAGGGGGAAGCTAGAAAGGTTTGGAGGGAGGAGAATGGAACAAAATTCTGGCACTGAGCCCAACCTCGAAACACATGCCAATTTGTGCCTCTTGCTGGTGGTAATGAAGGGCTCCGTTCAGGACATGCGGGACACTAATTAAGGGGCTTCAAAGGCAGCTTTCTGCATAGTGTTCTCTAAAGGGGGGCTGAGGGGAGGAAGGAACACAAGAGTGGGGTGTTCTCCACTCAATGGAAGACTTCTGGCTCCTAGTGATGCTGGGGAAGGCACTTTCTTTCTCTCTGTTTCCCATGGCAACTCCTACCCATGAGAGCTAAGAAGGTGCAAGCATCTGGCAGCTCCAGGCAAGCCCTCAACCTCTAGCAGGCAAGGCAGGCTGTGGTACCAAGTACACACTGCCCTGGTAAGGATGGAAAGCTCCCTTCGGGAATGGAAGGATCCTGAAGAGGAGCAAAGAAGGAGCAAGGAAGAAAATGAAAAAAGCGGAGGAAGAGCTGGAAGGGAAGAGGCAGGACTTCACTGTGACTGGCAGGGGCACACTTTGATCCCTTGCAGAGAAAGCCCCTATAGGAATAGGAATTGCCCTTACTTTCCAAGGATTTGCAGGACAAAAGGCTTAGGAACTCCATGGATCAAAACACTATGGTTGAGTGTTGTCAGCTGTATCACATGGGATTATTTCTCATCACAGACAGAATGGTGCAAACTTTTTGAATGGGATGATGGAAAATACTGCTTGATGTGTCTCCAATATATCAGTCTGGACAACATGGGGTCTAGGCTTAGTTGGGCACTATGTAGGGACCTGAGGAGCTGTAGCACACTTCCAGGGCTTCACAGACCTCAATCACATCCTCTAAGGCCCAAAGATTCACTCATAGCTGTAGCATTGCTGTATGTTGGAGGAAATGAGCCAAGTAGCAGAACAGGCTACATGACTCAAACATGGCCACACAAGTGAGTCTCGGCTCAGCAATCTTGCTTCCTATCTGGTACCTTAATCATGTGCCTGTCCACCCTCCCTGCCCTGGGAATAAGCATTAAACAGCAGCTGTAGTGGAAAGCAAGCTTGTTTTAAGATTGATTAAACGGGGACAGAGTGTGGGAGGAAAGAGAAGAATAAATTGGTAGAAGGAGCAACACAGAGTTAGTGAGAGACAGAAAGAAAGAAAGAATGAGTGAAAAAGACCATGAGTAGGAGAAAAGAGAGAAAGAAGATGGGCATCATACACTCACTGGGACATGCATCAAGCAGAGAGCAAAAAATGGGGGAAAGAAAAGAAGTGATAGAAGCACATGAGAAAGAGGAAGATCTGAAAAAGACTGACAGAGCTACAGCAGCAGAAAACTTGAAGAGACACTGTTTTGCTGATCCTGCATGGCAGCATGCTCCCTGCCAGCACCCAAAGGAAGCAACAAGGTGCCATCTGGAGTGACCATCAGCTTGAAGTGGTCTACATACCCTACATCACACTGTCTCACATCAGCATAGCTGAAACTGGACACAACAGTCCTGAAGCCAGCATCAGTCCTGGCGATGTAATATTTAATCAAGATGAAACTAGAGACACTCTAGCTAAGAAAGGTAGATATACTCACCTTTCAATAGTCCTCCAACACTATTTTACCCTTCTTCAGACTTGTAGTGTTTTGTTTTGTTTTGTTTTGTTTTCAGGCCTTTCTCTGCTTTCCTGTTCGGTACTCTCCTATGAACCAAACTAAATTTAATCCATCATTCCAAATGATCTGCTCTTTGTCTCAAGTGTCCAGCTCCACTCAACCAAAAGCAGAGCTGCCAGCTGCCCACAACAGCAGGATTGTGCCTACCTGGAGATACAAAGTGGAAGCACTTAGGTAAGGAGAAGCACTTAGGTAAGACTGCCAGATATGTTGCTCAGGCCAGAGGCAATCTGAGGCAAGGAGAGCAATGCGACACAGTTTGGGTAAAATACTGAATCCAGAAACTCACCATCTACCTATTCATTACTTCCAAACTACAAAACTCACTGCCCAACTCAAGTGATTTCTGAGAAGTGGTGATTCCTAAACTGACAAAAGCAAAAGGATTATGATGAATAAACACATGATGATGCTGGAATTAGCCCTAGATCAGGTCTTGCAGCTGCCTGGGCTGAGGAACATCGTGGGGTCTATCAGGATCTAATGGAGAAAGATTAACCTCAAAGAGGTGTGAATGCCATCTGAGATGTAAGCACAAGGCACAGCCTTGGAGAGGCTCAGCTCCCCTGAGTGACTCTTGCCTTGTACGTATGTAGCAGTCACAGGACAGCCCAGATGAGTCCAGAGGACTCACGTACTCTGTTGCTTTTCATAGAATCATAGAATGTGTAAGGTTGGAAGGGACCTTAGAGGTCATCTAGTCCAACTCCCTGCACATGCAGGGTCACTTAGAGCACATGGCTCAGGGCTGCATCCAGGCGGGTTTTAAAGATCTCCAAAGAAGG
>JAUBOD010000647.1:3352316-3424921 GCA_032353885.1 Nothura maculosa | reverse complement strand
ACAGTGAGGAAATGCTTCCTGAAGTTCCTGTGGAACGTTTGGTGCCTCAGCTTGCAGCCATTTCCTCTAGTCCTATCGCTGTCCACTACTGAAAAGACGCCAACTCCATCCTCTTCACTGCCTCCCTTGAGGTATTTATAGACACTGATGAGGTCCCCCCTCAGCCTTCTCCAGGCTGCACAGGCCCAGCTCCCTCAACCTTTGCTCATAGGGCAGATGTTCCAGGCCCCTGATCATCCTGGTAACCACCAAACACTTCCCAAACTTGAGTAAGAGAGCCACATGAAGTACAAGCTGAGTACAGGAACAGAGCTGATCATCACACTTTTCTGACCATAAGGGAAACTATAGACAGAATTTCACAGAAATATATTATCCTTAATTTCTGTGCAGAGAGGAAAAGGGGGCCTTTTCCAGGTTTTCCTCTCTTCTCCCAGTTCTTCCTTCCTCCCTCCTTCCTCCTAACTTGTGCTACGCTGAAGATAAACAAGCAACTAGTGAATCACTCTTATTAAGTTTGAACTGATTATTAAAAAAAAAAAGAAATCAAAAGAGAAAGAGAGAAAATCAAAGCTGGGATTACAGGCTTAGCAAGCATGAGTGCATATTCAGCCTACACTGTTCTCTTTGTGACTCTGTCACACCAGTAGTCTGTTAAGAGAGTTATACTATTACTAACATGACAGCATTGTCCTACCCAGCCTGGATTAGAAATCCCAGTGGTGGTACTGAGTGGAAAAGTCCCTTGGCAATGGCAGGCACTTGGCCTCACAATGCCTGCTACTCACAGCATGCTGGCCAGGCAGGGAGAAGTATTCAATTATCAGACTGGTTCTGCCTTTTCCTAGGCCAGTTTCCTCTTATTGTCTGGCTGCTTTCTCCCTGGCCAGTGATGCTTGAGAAGTCTGTCATGCAAGAAAAACTCAAGATGGTCAGGGTAATTCCTGAATCAGGCAGATTTCTTACAGCTTCCCCCTCCTCCTTCAGAGTACGCAGTCTTCTCCAAGTACTGATACGTTGTTTGGTCAGCAGGCGGTGAATATCTCCTTCGTAAATACAGGATCTCTAACAACAGTCTGGAAAACCGGATCCCCCTGTTCCCTGCTGGGCTGGGAGCTGTAGCCGCTTGCAGTTCCTCAGCACTTCTCTGTTTGAAATCATAGGGCTGAACTTGATTGCTCTCTCCATCATTCTCTTCATTTCTTAAACACAACTCCTCCAGTTTTTAAACACATTAAGCTGTTTTACCCTAAAATAGTGTTCCGCAACATCTCAGTCCTTTGTTTCAAGTTACCCCCTACAAACACCACTGAAAACATCATGGTAAGCCAGCTATGCTCTCACTCACTGTTCATACCCTCTCTATATTATATCCCTGGGGACCACGAGCCCTCCCTAGGCCAGTGCTCTTAAGCTATGTCTATGAGTTGACACAACTGATACAAAAGGTCACAACAATAGATGTGCTATCCCAGCCCAGGCGGAGAATAAGGAAAGGGCATTGAGTAACATGCTGTGGTACTGCCCTGCCCATCAGCATCTCTGCAGATGCATCCAGCAAGGACTTAAGAGACTAGCCTAAATACCACTGAGGAAAAATAAAATGGATGCTCTATGCTCTGACAGTTGTCAGGGTCAGTCCAGTCCCTACATCCTCAGAGAAGGAAGGAGGAGCAGAACAAGGAGTGAAAGAGGCAGTGAGTTGAGAAGAGGAGAGAACTGGGTAGGCAGTGCCTGGAGGGTGAGGGTCAGGACCAAGAACAGCAGAAGGAGCTGCCTAGGACAGCTGCTCATGCAGATGGTCTCCAGTCTGCAGCCTTCAGATCCTGCCTCTGCGCCAGCCCTGTGGCTGGTGCCCATGGTCTCGCCTCCCCATACCCCTGTTCTGCAGTCAGTAAAGCCACTGGTGGGGCTGGCTCCATACCACTGCAGGAACTGGGGCAGGGACTGCTCCCTGTTCACTGTACCTCAATGATACCTAATCTGTCCTATCTCCAAAGAAGAGAAGCGAATAAACACATTTTTCCTACCCATAGCTGCCCCTGGGCTAGGTTACAATGCTTTATGGCCCAATTCTTAGCCTATTTGCATTTTGTATTTTTACTTCAACTGTTGTTTGTTTCCAGGCATTTGGAATGCCTGATGCTTTTCAAAGCACTGTTTATTTTAATCCCTTCTAATTTATTAATACATTAGTTGGCCTCAAAATGCTTATGAAAGAAGAGTAAGGAAGTTGTACCCAGTGCTTTGAATAAAGCATCAAACTATCATATGATCATATCAAAGCAACAGCAAGTAGCTTGCTTTGTTTGTTGCACAACAGGATACAGCCTCATGAGTCCTCTAGCTCAGTGTCAGGTTTCTTCATACATGTCATCCTACAACATGACCAAAGTCATCACCTCAGAGGATGAAGCAAAAAATAGTAATGCCCAGAGGCAGCTTCCCATGAAAAAGTCTGCCCCTTTTCATCCTTGCATGTGTTGTAAGAACACAACATACCATCACAGTGCAGATAATATAAACCATGCTGGCAACCATGTGGATTTGCAGGTGTATCATTTTCTTCCCATCAATCAAAGGTGCATTTGGCATCCTCCCCTCCACTAAAGTCTCTTCAGTGCAATGTTCTGTCATGAGAATATACTTTCATGTGCAGGACAGTCCCTGAAAAAACAGTGAGCACTAGCAGCACTACTCATGCACGTCATGTTTGAGGTCTCTGCTAGTATCAACAGCAAAATGTCAGATTTCCTCAGCACCAGAAAGCAACTGACATTCCATGACAATCCTAGGGGCTGCCCTCAAGTAACTTTTCTCCACAAAAAAATGGCGAGGGTCCCATCTTGTGCTCATGAATTTGCCCTCCTCTCAAACAAAGTCTGAAGGACCACTCATGTGGTCCTTACAGCTGACAAGGCCACATGCTATCAGTGGTCCCACTGGATTCAAGGATACCTTTCTCTCATCTTCTGCCTGTTAGCCAAGACCGCAATAGCACAAATTAATCTACCCATTGCTATTGCAACAGCCCTGACAGTTGCCATTTCAGCACTGAACTTTTGCCATGGACTACCACTTGCCAGGGACACACTACTCTCAGAAAGTAGAAGCCACTATCTTCCCTACTGACAGAGCTTCCTGCACTTGTACATCTTGTGCTGAAGGGCTGAGGTGATTCCACAAACAGCTCTGTGAAAGCAGCCTGAAGTTGCTGCTGGTTGTCATGATTAGTTAGTTGTGAAAGCTGTGCCCCAGAAGTCTTGTTCCGCCTGGGAACACACAATAGCTACTGTTTACAGAAGGTGAACACATCCTCCCTGCATGAGCTTATTACATCAGCCAGCACTTCCATCTTGCAAAAATGGAGGCACCTGCACTAATGTTCTCTAGGCAGTGGTGGGCAAACACACAGAGACAGAGCTGTCTCAAGGAAGATGGTGGTGCAATAGAAACTATTTCACCCAGGCATTCAAGAAGAACATTTTCTTTCAGTGCCTGTTGCAAAGCTATTTGCAGACTGAACACTGAAAGTGACTCCAGTTCTGCCGGTGTAGATGCAGACTATGTGTGTGCCCAGGAACTCAGATGTGATATGCTTTGCAGGACAAAGATACCTTCAGCAATGTCAGGCCAGGCACCTTTCTGAGGTAAGTTATCTTGGCAACAGATTCACCCTCTTCCCCACTCTAGATTGGGCTTACACCTCTAGGGAAAGACTCAGTTCCTGCCCATTGACTCCTGCTGATCCTCACTGTTGGTTGCCATGTCTACAATCACTATATTATTATTTTTGCATTGAAATTCTGTCTTTTCTTTTTAAAAGCACCCCTTCTATCCAAACTGCATCTCTTGGCTAATGAGAAGAATCCTCCATACCCAAGGAAAATTGGTATCTGCAGCAATTCCTACTTGTTCCTTGCCCCTTCATCAAGTTCCAGCCTGCCAGCAGCGTTTCCGACCTTCCTTTTCTTACCTGCTGCACTCGTACCACATTTTCCTAGCACAATAAATGCACCTTGGGTAGAAGCTAAGACAACTTACCATTCTTGTATCTCTTCTTCCTCCTCCGGAAACCATCTAGTCACTTCCTAAGAGAGATATCAGAGATATCTGACCTGCCCTGTCCCTCACACTCAACATGTGGTGTTTGGAGAGCACTATAAGTTGCTCCAGCAGCTTTTACTTTCCTTCCAACCTCACAAAGCTAACAGGTAGCAATCCACGCTGTTTAAGAGGAACGGAGCCTGGAATGGATCCCATCTCTTTGATACATACTATAGACAGGGCATTATCTTCACCCTGCAAAGTGCAAGGCAACTCTGTCTTTGGCATTCCAGAGTAGATGGCATTTCTAAGCACTTATGTGAGTTATTATGGGAGTTGAAGCTGTCCCTGGAGCACATCAGAAGAGATGCTAGACCCTGATAGAGAAAGGTTTGTAAACCTAGCAGACTGGCAGCTTCACAACCCCTTCAGATGGGAGCTGTCACTGACCCACATGGGAAAGGCAGCATTCGCAATGGTAGAAATCAAGTCACCCCACCAAAGACAAGGTAGTTTGCTGTGTGAGATGCAGCTTCTCTAGACAGCTGGGTTCCATGGACTCAAAATCCTTCTTTCTCCCCCTCCCTGTCCCTCTTCAGCTTCTTGCCCTGGCAGAGCATTTGTTCTTTCTCCTGCCCATCTCTTCTAAGGAATGTAGCTCTCTGCATTAGTAAATCTTCATCTTCCTGATCTTCCAGATAGTTCTCCCAGGCTGCAGAGGAGATAAAAATCTTTGAAGTACTATTTGAAGAAATGCTACTCGGCTTGATGATGTCCTACCTAAGGATGAAGCCAGGATAAATTAACTCTGATCTCTGTTCTCAGAAAGATACACCAATAGGTGACAAGGACTTTGGAGAGAAATAAGAGGGAAAGCAAACAAATTAGTCTCTCAGAGCCTCTCCAAAAGGAACTCATCAAGCTCATGCATTTAATGCCAAAACCCTTCTTTCTCTCTCTATTGGTATCTCAGTTGCTCTTCTTCTATTGCCTCTATCATCACACAGCAAGCAGTGCAGACACTGCAGTACCAGCAGGGATACCCAAGAAAGACTAAGACCTCCAGGATTACTCTTCCTTCTTTAAGATCACAAACAAGATCCTTTTGACCTGGGATGCTTTCTCCATCGGGCCAATAGTGAGGCCTTGGAAAAAGCATCAGACCCTGGCAAGTGAACAGTGATATCTAGCCAAGGTATTCTCCCAGACTTTGGCAAGTTGAAGGCTGAGCAATTCTTGATGTATGTGGTCCCTCTGAGTACACTAAGCCTCAATAAGTTCTGTTTTTCAGGATCTTGTCCAATCTCCCCTAGCAGAATTCTTCAGTTACTTTCTGGACACATTTCTGATAAAAATTAAGCAGACTGTAAAAGGCCCATACCTGTATGAAGCGCACAACAGCCTAAATGAGGAGACCACAGCTTCATGTGCTCGTGCTGAATATATTCATACAAACTGATTAGTGCAAACAGTGTACAATGGGAACTCATGTGTGAAGGATTTGTAGTGAACCCATCCTATGAGCATGTGTGAACAAACCCCAGAGAGTGTGTGTGCATGTTGTGTCACTGTCAGACTGCTTGTGAGCTGGGGCACTTTCCATCTAAACCAGATGACAGCTGCTCTCCTGAGTTTCCTGGACACCAATAATGTTTCCTCTTTTCTAATCTCCCTGATGTAAATCCATTCATGGCAAGTGCCTAGAGACTTTAAATTCCATCGGCATTAAACTCACTAAAACCTCTACTACCAAAAGCTTTTAGGATTTTACCCAGAATATACAAGTCAGGTTAGTAACATGACAGAACTCCACTTCTCTAAAGCGTCTGAAAAATTAATTTGTGCATTCTAAATGCCAGGATCACTGACCAGATGATCAAAGTATCCCCATTCCTCTCTGTAAGCTGCAGTTGCTGATACTACATAGTTGTTCCCAGGTGCCAAAATGTCTTCTTAAATATCTGTGTCAATGTGAGAAGAAGTCCATTCCTGCAGCAGGCAAGAGCAGGTCCTTTGCCATAGCAGAGCAGCACCAGTGGTTCACAAATCCTGTATTAACAGTGGAAAAGGTCTACTGCAGTGCATGTGCTGCACTTGAAGAGCAAAGAGTTAGCAACTTTTAGCTAACAAGAGCTAGAATTGAGGTTCTCCAGGGCTGTAATAAGACAAAAAAGCAGTGTGTGGTTTCATCTCCGGTATTGTAATCAAGCAGGGATTAACCAGCTATAGCTCAGTGCAGAAGATGGCTAGATGCTGAAATAAGTTGAAAATGGTTGTGATGGAAGGGGAAAGACAGCTGTGAGTCAATGACAGATGTTTCTAAGTACAGTAATACTTCAGCAATGGTGCATTTATCCCTTGGCTCCAGAGGTCCACTGGTTGCTGTAATAGAGTTGAGACAAATCATCTTTCAGTATCAGAGGTCTTTTTAGATCTCATAATAGAGTGGTAGCAATCAAGTAATCTCTCAAGGCTTGAGGTTTCTTGTGTGCGGCAGAAGTGACATCAGTGTCTCAGTCCACACTGCTCCTAGATTCCAGGAGAGGTGATGAAGATCAACTCTAGAGGTTCACAGCAGCTATGGTGATGCCAAATTTCAAACACTGCCAAATTGCCCTCTAGAGAAACAAGAGCTTTTCCTACCAGCAAAGGTGTAATATTGACCTCCAAGTTACTCTGCACTGGAATAGGAGTCTAGCTTCCTCCACTCTATCCATACCAGCTGTAGTGGGAGTATATTTGGACTTTTCACCAAAACAAATTAAAAATGCAGCAGAGCTTGGAAATCCAGCAAGGAGCAGCATGCAAACATGATCCTTGGTGTTTATTTTGTTGGCTTAAAAATATTTCCCTGTGAAATCAGTTACTCCACCCACATCTCATGGCCTGCAAGGAAACACACTTACAAGAAGTCTGAGACTTGTGTATACTACAAAACAGCTGGTGGTTTGTTATGTTCTCATCTTTGAAGAGGCTCAGGTAGCCAAGGTGTTAGTAGTTTCAGCACCCTGTATTGTGTATTGAGTAAAACATTCTAGGACTAGAACCCTACTCCTGGGCAGATCACAGAGAAGGTATTTACAGCCCCAGATCTTCACATGAAAATGGAAAGGAAGAGGCCTCCAAATGCAGGAGGAAATAACCGGATGCAATCTCAGGATGTTTTTGCAGTCTCGAGACTTCCTCTTTATCCTTCTCCTTTCACTCCCCAGCGGAACTTTTTCTGGTCTCCAACTTGGCCTGGCAAATGAAGAGGCTGCAATGGGAAGCGCAAGTATGGCAATCTCCCAGAAATGTCTGGGAGCTTTTCATCTCAGACGTGTGATCTCAAGTAATCTTAAGAGCTTGGACTGTTTTTGGAGTTTCTTTTAGTTTGGTTTGGTTTTCACTGTAATTGAACTCAAACTCAGAGGATGAAAATAATGTATCTTATCTGACCTCAACAGGATTGTATTGGCTAATGCCAGGAGTGAATTTGACCCTCTTTTCTTACTTAATGATGCCATTGATCATGTGTGATGCCAAGATGAGTCAGAACAAGAATAGAAGTTCCATGTGGATGTCTTAACAGGTGATATTAAGGTAAAATGCACACTGAGGAACAGCCATTCTAGATCAGGGAGAGGCCCATACTGACTCTCATCGAGGACATCACTGGCATCAGATAGAAAAAGGGAAAGGTGGAAAAACCTCAAAGCAGACAGATGAGGGACAACATGCTCCCATATTTGCTTTCCCACTAGTCTCTACAAGTTGTGAATTAATATAAGCTCCAAAGGCAAAGGTTCAGGCTTCAAAATAGGGCTTGTCATTAGTTAAAGCTCTAATGACAAACTCATCCAATCATTCATGTTCCCCACAAAAAATATGGAACTCACTATGAATCTTGCTAAATGCTCGGCCCTGATAACATCCCTGTAACAAAAAGCTCCATAGTGCAACTACATTCTATTATTTTATTTTCATTCTATATCCCTTCACTCTTGTGTGATAAGAAAAGACAGAATTATCCACAAGTGTCATGATTTTGTATCTATCCAACAGCCTGTCTCAGACAGCTAGTTCTATAATGCCTTCAATCTTCGACTCCTCTATCTCTTCATTCAGGGGTATTCGCAAGCTGCTTGTCTTGCTTCAAAACCCCTTGAATTTTTCAGCATCACTTTGGAAATAGGTTGACCCCAGTTTGGTGTGCAATTCCAAATGAGGCTGCACCACAGGCATAATAAGAGTACCACAGTGTGTTAGAACAGTGTCTACTGCTCTGTAGCCGAACAGCTAGCTTGATTCATTGAGGTCACCAGGCAGAGCTGTGCAATGAGCTCCCTGTCTCCACTTTCATTTGGCCGATGATAGATTTATTCAGGATCTTTTGGGATATCTAAAGAGTCAAAGTCTGTCGTGCAATACCTATGACTTTGAACATATCAACATTAAGTTTCTTCTGCCACAGAGCAGTGTAATCATTTAATTTAGCTCTTTTTCCCTGGCGATTTTTCAGAAAGCTTTCTGGCCACAGAGAACTTAATAACTTACTGTTGCAAATTTTCATTCTACATATCTCTCCTCCCTCTCTTCCAAGTCATTAAACAATACACTATTAAATCACACAGGATTTAGAAAAGAACCCGGAGGCCACATTAAACTTTTGCCATGGTAAAATTTGACTGTTTAATCCCTTCATTCTTTTAGTCTCCTACTCAGTTTTTGATCTATATCAATATTTTGTCTCTCACTGACTACTTAGCTTCTTTAGCAGCTCTTGTGTAGGATCTTTCAAAAACCTTTTGGAAGTCTAAATACATTATATCTATTGGTTGTTCTTTATCCATGGCTTTATTGACACATTCAAAAAATTCTGAGAGATTAGCAAGAACAGTTTTCCTCTGCTGAATCTGTGCTAGCAGGGCCCTATCAGACTACAATCTTCCAGTTGTCTTCGGGATCACTTTTTAATTGGCATCCCCACCAATTTACCGGGTACAGATGCAAAGCTTCCTTATCTTTAATTCTCCATCTCACCCCTGTAGCCTTTTTTCAATATAAGTACAACATCTAGACTTCTCCAACTCCCCGACTCAGTAGCTTTTTTTTTTTTTTCAACAGTGATTGCATACTTTTGTTAGCAGCTCAATCACTTAAGCTCCTTCCAAAATCTCGGATTTAACCATCTGGACCTGATAACTTATTGTTCTGGGTGGGGGAGGGGAGCTTTTTTTGTGGATTTTTTTTTTGTTATTTTTGGTGTTTTTTTAAATGATTGGCTTTGTCCCAACACCCATTATTCCACCAGCATCATTTCCAACAGTAGCTCGTCTAAGCAGATATGGGAAAAGAAGCTCACTAAAACTGTTGGTAGGGAAGACTGATACAAGAGAAATCACTCAGCTCCCCAGCAACGTCCTAAAAATGGAGATACTGAGTCACTTTAAACACAGGAGGTGACTGGAATTGATCAGTGTGAGTTTTCTTGGATAACTTCCACCCTGTTCCAACTGACCAGGCTAGTTTTACTCATTTGTTTGGACCTCTTGCTGTATAGTGATTTCCGTCTTGACCCCAAAAGATTCAGGGCAGGGATGGAGCTAGCTTTATTTTATACAGCCTAAGGTGCAATAAAAGGAAAATGACCTGAATACTGTAAGATGCTTGAACCTAGGAGGAGAAAAAACCCTGGAAGGATAAAATGAAGTAAATCAGAAGGTGAACAGAACAATGCAGAGCTCTTAGTTCCATTGATTGCCTTTCAACTATGAATCAGCCCCAAGACATGAAACGCAATGGGAAATGCTGGGGAACTCAAATAAATAGTCCCGTTATATGAGTGTTTTGCCTTTTGCACCAGCCTAACTCTCTGTGCTAGTTGGATCTAAAAGGCATGGGAGTTTGGATCAGGACACAGCCTAATGGCCTTGATAAGCCATTAACTTTGAGGCATGCGACTCATTCATCTTACAACATGAGGACAGGGATGGAGTTGTTCAAGATGAGCCCACACATTTGTGTCACAGATATATAACCATGAACATATGTCCAGCACAGTATACCTGCAGGTGCACCTGCAATTTGTCTGCAAGTCAACACTGGTAGGACAGTTTCTATAAGTCTTCTGCTAACTGCCATACTCCCATCAAACCACACTCAAAACTTCTCTAGGAAATCAGCCTTTCACTCTGTATCATACCTGGTATACCTACCCTACCTGATACCCTTACTCTGGTATATTTCGCAAGGCATTTGGATAAAATCCCTCTTACCTAATCACTGCTATTCAGTTTTTACAGGACAAGTTGAGGAGGAGGCTGTAGAGACAATTCAGCCTCCTGTGGCTTACTCAATTCTTACTTTGCTGACACTGCCTATGTAAGGTAATATGGACATAAATATTTCTGGGAAACTGTCTAAAGGCAAATCCCATGTTCATACGTAACCTAGAAAGTCTATCCCTCTAAGACTCACTAGCATCCTTCCAGTGGAGAGCAAGGCAATTCCAAGCAAAGACAAGGAGCGGAGTCAGCTCCTCCAGCTCCACAAGGCCAGGTCCAAGGGCTATAGCTGATAACTTATTTCCACTGGCTGTGTGGGTCTGAGCCCCTTCTGCTTACCCCAGCAGAATCTGTCTGAATATCCCAGCTCAAATGGTTCTCCTTTGCACTTAACTAATCTGTTTGTTCTTCTACTGTATATGGGAAACTCCCTGCTTTAACACAGTGAACAAGTTAGGCAGAGGAAGTGTTTCTTTGTCATATTCCACCCTCCATCTTGGGGCAGAGGACCATGCAAGGAAGAAGGCAGCAGAGGGGCAAAAAGGGGGAATATCAGGCTGGGAATTCCCTAGATTAAGGAGGTAGCCTCAAAATGAGCTGTCCATTGTGCAGAGCTAAGTTGTCTCTGCAGGGGTTTTCAGATCATATCTGTGTCTAGTGCCAAAGTGATCAGGTAAAACTTTGCTTTTTCTGTCTTTTCTCTCAGATCTTTTTTCTTTAGTGCCTCTATCCCTTCCATACCCCAATGTGCGTCACAATTCCCCTTTCCTCCCACACCCTCTTCCCTGTCAGCCTGCTTGCAGGTCTCTACCTCTTAGAAACGAATTACAGCGCATGCTTACCCAAGCACAGAGGCATCTCAGAGATGAGACAGGGAGGAACACATGTAAGGAAGAGGCCTTCTCCATCCTTTAAGTTAGCCCAACACAATTTCCCAGTCTCTGTCCTTGGCTTGACACACCATCACCCTGTAGATGCCAGCGTGGGCTGAACAGTCTCATTGGACTTTCGAAGCAGCACAAATGCCTGTGCAGCTGCTGTGCTACTGCACAAGGCCCAAGCATGGCAGGAGGAGACAGGGAGGTAGTATGCTCTTCCTCGCAAAACTGTTTACCCCTCCTGCTCTTTTGGTGCAAGTGGGTCTGTCCTGCGTGTACATCTTGGGGCGGTACATGGCAGCCGAGCAGCACATTTGCAGTGGATGAGGCGGGGATGTGAGGTAAAGGGGAACTGAAGTCAGGCAGGCACCCATCGCAGCCTGTGCCAGGAACCCTTTGCTTCTCTGAGATACATACACACTGCATGGCTGCTTTGCGAGGCCCAGCCAAGAAGCTTGCCCTCCACTGCTGAATCCCCACGCTGTTTCCCAAATGGCAGGCCACAAACTCTCTTTCTATTCTCAAACAAACAGAGATTTGAGTGAATCACTGCCTCAGTCCTGGCACGCACCACCCAGCCATTACAGATTGGCCTCCTGCACCCAGCCCCCCACACACAAAGGCCAGTAGACAGATATGCCAGTGCAGAGTCCACAGGCTGCATGTCCCTGCATGTCTCCACAGTATTCCTCTGTGCAGCATGAAGGATCATGTACATTGTAAACCATCCCTCTGTTCCCTCCTCCCCATCTACATTCTCTCTCCTAATGTTAGGCACTATGATCTGCTCCACTTAAATGTAGGGAAAACTCAGACATAGTATGATGACAGGTCAGAGGCCTCCTCAGGATTAGGATTTAGAAATCTTTACACACAAGGTTTTTATTTTTTTGGTAATATCTGTTGGCTTCACCTTGTAAATTGAACCCAAAGCTCCTTACCTCATCCTGCTGGGCTTAAAAATTCACTCCACACAGGTCAACACATCACGTTCTTTCTTATTACCAGTAGCTTGCACATATCCACACACAAGTATGAGATAAATTACCCAGCACTACCTTCTTATCCTTTCCTCCTCTATAAATAAAACTACCTTCCTCAATAACAAGTCCCAAAGCAATAGATCTGGAATAAGTCCCTGCACTATAACAATATGCATTTGTACTCATACTCTGTCCCAAGTAAGCACATGTCTCCAAGAGGATAATCTCAACTCTCACTCACAGTGCAACCCAATTTTCTGCCAGTACAACCCCTGTGAGAAACAACAATGCACTGGCCACAGGGCTGTGTAGTAGTCAGGGTTGGAGAGCAGCATCCTCTTGTCAAGACAACACTTCTCATCTTTTCCCTTCTGAGGGGGGCCTGTCCTCCTCTAAACTAATGTGAGCATCTCTCATCCCCACATACACACTGTCCTGGGGAGTGTGAAGAGTGAAAGGCACTGCTCAAAATCCCACAGAGAAAGCCAAGCAGAAATGGGGCTACCAGCCAGAGGAAATGCTCTTCACTCTATGAGCTCCCTGAAGCTCGTGTAGGGCTAAGAGAGATGGAGCTACAACGGGATAATTTTCTACCTCAGAAGATAGTGCTCCTTCAGGCATCCAGAAGATAAGGGCTGCTATAACTCCTGAAAGGGTAGGGCACCTGCATAATATGGGACAGGGCTTGTACCTTGCTAAGATGGTAATTCAAGCTCTTTCAAAACAGCTTGCCCAAGAGGAGGGACTGAATCATATTGGCTGCAGTATGCAATTGCATCTGTCAAATTAGCTAGAGCACACACGATCGAGAGTCCATGCCAGATGTGGAAGGACAAACAACACGCAAGCCAGCATCTAGCTGGAGTGGTGCAGACAGATAATACCTAATGCAACATAAACTTTGCCACTACAGAGTTAAGCCATCACTGTTCTTTAAACAAATTTGAGCTGTCAAAGTGAGTTCATACTGGATCAGCATTTTCTACCATGTAACCACAGCAGTTTTGACCCTGTACCAAAGCTTCCTAAATTTGGATTTATTTTGTTGTCCACTCTGAGTCAGTGCCAAAGCCATGCCCAGAGAGGGCCAAGGAATTTAATCAGTGCCAAATAGCTTCAGAACCTCCAAGCAGGAAGCTCATTTTCTGCAAACCCCCGGAATGGGACTGAATGCCTCTGCATGGTTTCATTCCTGCCCAATCCCCGCTAAGAGGAACAGCAACACAACAACACTAAAGTCACTTCCCCACCCACAACAGACATATGCACACACAGACGCAGGCTGAAGGGTGTGAACCACAGGGGAAAAGATCACTTCACAGCACTGTCAGCCAGCAAGACAATTCAGAAACGATCCCACCTGTGAAGAACGGCCTAAGTCTTCCCCAACCCTGTTTCTGCCCAGCACTGAAGTGTCACAGGGGAAGGGAGATGCTGGAGAAGGGATGAGGAAGGAGTGCTGCTGAAAAAGGAAAAACAAAATCAGGGGATCAAAGTATCCCGAAAGGTACAAGAAACAGCCAGCGCTGTTCTCGCTCAGCAGAAGCTGATGACAGTAGTTCAGGTAGATGGGGAAGTGTCAGGGTTGTTGGAGCAGGCAGAAAAGAGCTCAGAGCTGACTCCCACCATGGCAGTTCGGAGACGGTAGACATCCACCGGGCTGAGCGGCATCACAGAGCCACAGCAGGTGTGACACAGCTCGAGGGGACAGCCTATGTCCACACCAGCACAACTACCAGGGCTGCACTAGAGCACAGGTCCTGCCGGCCTGGAGACACACAGCAGCCTCCAGATCTCAGTCAGAAAGCTGAGACCTCTGCCAGAGCCTGTGCAGAGCTTGGCAAGCACAAACCCCAACCCTTCACTCAGGAACCCTCTCCTGTGGGGTTGCCCTCTCCCTTCTCTCAGCAGGAGCTCAATGTTTCAGGTCTTATTGTGAGAAAAGAAACACCTCCTGGCACATCTGCACCCCTCAAGGGCCGACAGCACTACCAGGCCTTCCCAGGCACGGAGAGAAACAGCTGTTCCTCCCTGCCTTCCCTTCCTCATGCCGCAGCAGCTCCATCAGCACAAAAACGCTGCATGGAATCAGTGTGGCTGATGTCGCCAGGTTCCCTACAGGGGAGCTGTGGAAAGGGGCACAAAGGGCAGCCCCAGGCAGCAGGAGGCCCATTCAGTAGCTCCCACGAGGTTTGCGCCCCAAAATGGGTCAGACTCGGCACGGGGACCATTCACTGCCTGTGTAGGGTACACGGCGTTCCTGGCTTATGAAACACAGTGTCTCCTGCAGGAAAATCTCTCTCATGGCCAGGCAGGGGCACCAAGGGACAGCACCCAGATAGGCAATGACAAGGAGCATGTCCATCACCCTAAAAACTGTGCCAGGCTGGGCTGGCTGTTTAGAGAGAGTCTCTAGTTAAGAAATGAAGGCTAGCTCCATCCTCAGGGAACAGGTAAACCCAAAATATCCAGGCGCTAAGGAGGGAGAGTTCCCCCACTTCTGACAACGTGATGCCTGTTAGTCCTCTGAGGCAAGCTGCATCTCTGAGCAGGCCAAGCCTCATTTGCAGAGCCCAGACGTTTTGCTGATCAAACGTGTCACTTGCTCCACAGTCTCTCAGGAGCATTAACCCAGCCACCCCTTCCCCCACCAAACAGGGGAGGGGGAGGAAGAGATCATACGGGAAAGAGCGGGCAGGTGCATGGAGGAGGGGGGAATCAGGAAGCGGAGGAAGGATTTCAGAACTACATGCAGCAAACCTGCAGCATTTTCTCCTGCTGCGTTGCAAGCAACCCCTCCCTGCATATACATGCAGCACTGCAAAGAAGGGAGGGGAGGGAGCAGTTCTTCATTAAGGGGCATCTGATTAAAGCCTACACTCCAGGCCTACAGAAAACCCTGCCTTTCCTTCCCTTGCACCTTTGGGGAAAAGGCAACAGACAGAGACACACACACAGGTGCCAAGGTTTGCTTACCTCACAGTGCATGTACTCTGAGTGCCCTGGTGTGTGGGAGGTAAATCCACAGCCCCACTGTCCTTTCAGAATCCTGAAATAGGCCTCTTTTCAGTCACATCAAGGAGTAGCCTGTACGTAGGTGTTCCAGCTCACTGCTCGATCGAAGCTGCCATGGATTCATTGCGAAAGACTTTACCTTCTGTGAAGAGAGGAGAAAGGGGAAGGGAAAAAAAAAACACCAGCTTAAGACTTGGAGGGTAGATTCATTTCTTTCTTAGGTTTCCAATGGCAACTGAATATACCACAGATGAAGATCCAGTGTGTGTGTGTGTGTGTATGTGTGTGTGAATGTGTGTGTGTGGGAGGGACAGAGAGATGCACAGCTGCTGAGTCCACAGGCAGTGTGGAGTATGAGCAAGTAAGGGCGTATCAGTTATTATGGGAAGAGACAAGTGGACACGGGCAGCAGAGCAGACAGACTGATGGAAACAGATTTAATGCACGGAAAGGGGATGGCCTGTATCTCAAGGGCCAAACTGCCCCACTAGAGAAAGAAGGATATAGAATCAGGCTTAGTATGGGGCAAGCCAAGTGTCTGATGGGGCCACACAGGGAGCAGCTGAAGCCTGCACACCCCATCACATCCATGCGTATGCACAACCTTATAGTCTTGCTCACATCATCCAGACAGGCCCTCCTGCAAGCAGATTATCCACACTCAAATTGCTATGAACACGCTATATGCATACACTATAGCTTCTTCATGCCCATGCAGACTGACGCACAACCTTGCATACATCATCTAATGATTTGAATTCCCTCCAAAGGATGAGATGTTTGCTTTCCTTCTTAACATCCTTCATCTGCAAGTTTGCACAGCTGTATTAACATGCATATGTGATAGTTTCAGTCAACCTTCACACCACTACATCAGCTACATTCCACCTGTACCACCACTCATACAAATAAAGAGCAACTGTATTTGTATACAGAATAATTAACACCAACCACTTCACAAATATATGCTGAATGTCTGAACATACCTACCATACCCAAGCACCTGACTGCTTATACATAACTTCACACAAACATAAAAATATACATCATTTAATAAACCTACCTCTATATCAGAAATTTTAAAAAAATGTATATACACACAAACATCTATATCGGTGAAAACACAGCGTAACCAGTATATTACAAACCATACATCAATAAACAATAAGCACATAAACCATCTTCACATGCTTAAGTACGTTAAGTCAAGCAATCACTGCTCACTGCATGTCACACACAAATATACTATGCTTACAAATTGCCTGCAGCAAACAAACTGATAGCATCAGATACTATTACCTACCTAACTCAACCCACACAGAGGCATACAATCATTCTGGATCCTAAACGCTAGCCCCAGCACCATCAAACACCAGCCATATTCTGTCACATGGAAAACACAAATACTCATCAACATCCAGCACAGGCAGAAACTGCACATGAAAACAGCAGCATCACTCACTCAAAAATTATATCCTCAAAAGTTACAAAGCTGGAAGTTGCTATGGAGGCAGCTATATTGCTTTATGTACCTGGGCTCATGCGGGCATGCACACACACCGCACTACCACATAACTGCTTTAACTGCCTCTAGCTCTGAGTTGTTCTTTTTGTGCGCTTTCTCTAGTTCTTCCTGTCTTACCATCTCCCAGCAGAGCCCATATCTTTCCACTGACATGTGTTGTAACTCTTGGGGTCAAAGCTTCTGGTGCAGAAAGCATGTAAAATGCATCCACACCCATCTTTTCTCTTTTTCTTCTGATGCTCGAGGTGTTTAATTTGAACACAAAGAAGAGTGCAAGGCTCCATCAACCCAGAGTGGTCTGCAATTGGCTGCAGCAGCATCAGGGGACATGACTGCAAAACCTAAATATGGTGAAAAAGTACATAAACCTCAGGGAAAGCAGAAATTTGGAGAGGAAGGACTCAAGTTCAACTGGGTCAGAGGAGAGGCAAGTTGATGAGTGAGGTGGATAGGAATGGGAGGTAGAAGCAGCATAGACAGGCTGGACACCAGGGACAACATGAAGCCCATTCTGTGAGACTTGTATAACAAGCTTGGTAATGTCATAGTGTGGGCCTGTAAGTGGATAGCAGAGCACAAACAGGTTCAGCATCAGGGCAAGGGTGCATCTGGGAAAAAAGAAATGCCCCTTTCTGTGTACTCTGGGAGAAAAGGTAAGCAAGGCTGTGCGCAGGGAGAACAGAAACATTTACGTGTTCCAGCAGAAAATGGGACACATGCTCTCAAGCATGTGCTTAGGTAGAGGCAAAGGAGTTGCACATAGGTGAGGCTGCACATATTTTGTGCAGGGGTTACTGGCTGCAGGGGAGGCGCTGGAGTAGTGGGAAAAAAAAAAGAAGGGAAGAAGAAGCAGAGCCCACAAAAATGAAGGAGCTGGAAAAAGGGTGACCAGCAGTATGGAGGTTGTGGTTTGGTCTAGCCCCAGGCACACTCGCAGGCCCTAGCCATGCTCATAGCCCTTCTCTTGACAACTCTCAAGAATCATATTATCCGTGACTCCTACACGATTTTGTCAGGAAAAAAAATGAAGAGAAGCCTACAAGTTCTTGCCCTATGTTATTGTACAGTCGTGAGTTCCAAGCCTGTACACACACTCTTCTAAGTCAGTGATGTACACATCCAAATAGCCTTACTTGGGAACTACTTACCTTCACGTATTCACACATACCCTAGCAGCCTGCTTCCATAGCTTTTTGCAAAGCACTCACATTCCTACCATGTGCCTGTGCTCCTTACCTGCACATGTGCTTACACTTTCCCCACCATTACGCTAGCATGTAGACCCTTCCCTCCCTAAACCACCTACTTTACACTTTCCTCCACAATGTTGCCACGTTTTCACATATACAACCACACACATGTTCATGTGGCAGCATGAGAAGGGCCAGAAAAAAAGCATGCACCAAAGGCTCCCCAGCAACTCAACCCCTCCAAGCTACTTCTTTCCTTTCACCATCCCCTCTCACTTTTCAAATGTGCTTTGAAGGAGTAAAAATTTCCCCTCTTCCAATTAAACCTGTCTTGAGCACCCAGGCAATTTCAGCTTGCTAGGAATGTCTTTTCCTCTATGCTATGCTTGATTGTACCTGCATGCCTCCGCCCACAAACATCAGTTTTGCATTATAGGAGTTGAATAATGCAGGCTGAAAGGGGACAATTGAAAGAGTCTTCTGGGCTTCCGCAAAGAGTAAGTACAGAGCAGAACAGCAATGACAGTGCCTCATTTTGCCAAAGTCAACAGATGCTGCTGAGCCTGGAAGAGCCACCATGACCTTAAGTGCTACATGGGTTAAAGTGTTGTCATGAAAGTAATTTAAAGAGGATTGTGAACTCAGGACTTGTAATAGCAGCTGAAAGATAGCATGGAGATATCTTGTGTGTGAGTAGGCAAGGAGGAACTCCATTTCCGAGATGCTTATCTCTGAGCTAAGCAGCTGAAAAGAGCCACTAGTGGAATAGGGAACCATTATCCTAAACTGACCTCCAAGCCATCTGCTCTTGTGCTTCAGGGACATAGAAGAAGCACCATCAGTGGTTAAACAAAGGCCAAGGGAGAGAGAAATCAAGGCAAACAGGAGGCAAGGGGTATGTGCATGTGTGTTTGCACATGTACATCTGTGCATGTTGCTTGTGCATCTCAGATGGATGTCTTTTGTTTCACTTACATGTGACTGTTTTGTCCTGGAAGGCATGAAAAAGTGTCAGTGGTTTCATGAGTGAGCCTAGAGATATGAAGATGCAGGACAAGGACAATTTAGTGCAGTAGGTACACACAGGTTTGCATGTGTGCATGTCCCCAAAAAGCATCTGTCTTTTGATAGGAGGATGTGTGTGTCAGTGCTCTTTCAGCAGTGTATTACACGCATTCGTGTTGGGGACATTTATATGCATACGTGTATGTGTATGTAAGTGCAGCACTACAGGAAGAACAAGTGGATGTATGAATCTGCACTTTGGTGAAAATACTGGCATGAGGTGTTACAGGGAGCTATGTTCTCCATAGCTGTGTGCAAAATTGTAGTGTGACTAATTATAATGTGAATGTTCTCTGAGGACAGCATCTATTCATGTGTGTGAGATACTTGCGTGTAATTGAGTGCATGCAGTGTGAGGATCCTTGTGAATGAGATGCTATGAGTACATAGGACAAAATTGTGCTAACATTACACATGCTGGATGCATTCATGGTGTATACGTATTCTCAGTGAAAGGATCCCTTCTTGGGTTAAACTGTCTGGTTACTGCACTGCCTCTGCTGATTTTCTCTCTTCTTTCACCTTCCCCCAATTCCCCTTGCTCATCGGGAATAGTTGATTCTTTTGCTCAAGGAATCAACTCCCATATAACACACAGCAGGGCATCTTGTTTTGTTGCGGTTCCCTCATAAGGTCTGTGCTCCATCCTCTTCAAGACCCACTTGGTCTTCCCTAGAAGGCTTTCTGGGTTTCCAAAAAGCCATATTTTTGCTTTGGAAGTAAAACTTGACTCTAAAGCTTTATCTCTGTTGCATCCACTGCAATCCCAAGTTTCTGATATCCCTAAACTTCACCATGCACTAAACTCAATTTTTGGTCCTTTAATTTCTCTTCTTTTTTTTTATATTATTTTTTCCATCACAGATGCCCTGCTCTTTAACCTTTCTAGTCAACACCAAGGCAACAAACTCCCCACAAACAGGAGTGCTGAGTGCCAGAACCCTTCCCAACATTTTCCTCACATCGTACAACAAAACACGCTGGGGAAGTTCAGTTCTTCTCATCTTCTGAAATACCAGCAGACAAGATCCATGGCACAGGTCTCTGAGAGCCAAAATAGAACCTTTTTTTTTCTCTCCAAAGAGAACTCCCTCATTTTTCTACCGATTATTACACAGTTCAAATGACCTTTTCACCTTTGGCAGTCATGATCAAGAAAAAGAGATATTTGTGTTAATATTGAAAAGCTCACCTCAATCAGTGCAGGACAGCCTCAGGGCTTGTTCTGTGTTCCCCACATGCAGATCTACCATCACCACTGCCTCCATCTCAGCCTGGCCTTCTTCACATCATCACCCTGCCTCAACTCTTCCCTCATCTCAGCATTCTCTGCCCAGCCCTCTACCCTTCCTTTTTCTCTTCAATTTCTCCCCCTTTCCCCTCAAGCAGCTCTTACCAGTGCTTTTCCCACATCCTGCCCTGCAGTATTACCAGTTTTCCTGGCTGAAGGCCTCTGTTAGGCATGCAGAGAGCAAGCCCCTGATTACCATTCAGGCTGGATTCTCATTAGGCAAAAATGCCCCTCCAGGAGATCCATTAACAGTCCATAAGGTTAACTTAATCCAGCCAGTCTTATGTGGTCTCTGCCCAAATTCCCTATTACATTAACAATCTTGAGTCTTAATTAGCATGTGAGGCAGAGGTGGCATTATTAATGGAGATAATACGGAGCATTAAGAATAAACAAGCCAGGCTGTCTCTCCCCTGCCATGCATGCAAATCCCCTTCAGTGAGGAAACTGTATGAGTTTGCCCCATGGGCAGCACATGCTGAGGGGCTGAGGTGCCCCAGACCAAAGCTGAGCTCTGGGACTTGTGCCAAGCCTGGTGCTGGAGGAGGATGGAGAGGAAAAGGGCACTCATTCGCTTCCAGGGCACTGCTTCATCTGCTCTGGAAAAGAATGGCTGCTAATGAGAGGACAATGGTGTGGCAAGTCCTGTTAGGGAAATCTTTACCCTGCAGAGGAGCAATCAGGGTCCAGGCTAATCCAGTCGTCCTTTCTTGCTGGCTTTCTGAGAGTCTTGGGCAAGTAAAGGCCACATTGTGCGAATCCCCATTCACTTGGATGCTCAGTTCATGCTGCCATTTGTGTGCATATAAGAAAATAAGATAGTCATATGCCCTTGAACATGATGTGCAAGGAGAGAGTATCTGCCTGGTGACGAAACAGATATGGTACCTGGGTGCAGCTGGGGTAAATGCTCCTCACAAGACTTCTTTCTCATCATAGAGTCCTAGCATGCTAGTAGAGCAAAAGACATGGGGCATTTCAGGAAAAGGAGGGAAGCAGTCACTTGTGGGATCACAGAGTCTGGCTCAGGGCAGATAAGCGATCCCTCTTGGGGATATATAGCAGATAGCTGGATTCATAGGTAACTGGTCAAATCAGCTTGGCCATTTCCAGTGATATAAGTTCAATGGATAGCCTGAGAAAGACTACAAAGCCCATGCCCTCTCCCACTCAAGGCAGGAGCAACATTATCTGGCAAGGAGAAGTTCTGGCCAAGAAGAGGAGCACACTGTGTGTTAGGATGGCTGCCAGCAGCAGGGAAGCACTGGGGCACTGAGGGACACAAACACATCAGGGCTGTACAGTGTGGCAGCCAAACTGTGAAAAGAGAGTTTTATATGGCCTGCTGCCCTTCTGTCACCCATAAGCGTGGCACATCTTCTGAAACATTCACTTGCAGAAACATGAAAAGCAAAAAGGGAGGAGGGAAGTAGAAGAAACAAAGGAAGCAAGCTGTAATGACAGGGTGTCCCCATGCCTCTACACTGCTAATTCACACCTCCAACAGTACCCAGCAGGCTAGGAAAGGAGTAGGAAGCTTGCCAAAAGGACCAAGGGCCAAAGGGAATGGCATTTTGGATTGTTCCTGAGGCCTGACACACATTATTCCAGCTGCATATAGCCCTCTTGCCACTAGCATGTCCCCTCAGGCCCTGGCTTTGCAGAGATTACTGGCATCTGGAGCAGTGTTCCCTGGAGCAGACATCAATATCTCAGATGCCTTGGCCCTGAAGCAACTAGCCAGCACCAAGTAGCCTTGTTTAGCAAAGAACATCCCTGCAGGGTAAGACTACTCTCTCCCAGGGCAGGGTTTAGGATTGTGATCAGCCTAAGCCCAGCTGCTTCCATGCACCCAAAGGCCCAACAAGCAATGATCAAACCCTTAAGCATAGTCTAGATCTCCCACTTTCCGGCACAGCAAGCTCCTGCTCCCTCAGGCCCACCAGCCAGTCCCTGCCAAATACATTTGTCCAGTCTTGCGCTTGCTACTAATCCTGTCGAGCCATCCTTTAAGATGCTCGCAGGCAGAGATGGAAAATGTGGATGATGCCTTAAGATTCTTTCCCTAACCTTGCTCAATTCTAGATAAATTCACTTTAAAAAAATTACAGTGAGGGTCTGTCACTGATCCATCACATAGATTAAAGAAAAACAAACAGAGACACAGGGTGCAGCTGGCGTTAGATGAGCAGGCAGGGAAGGAGGATGTCACTAGGGAAAATCAAAAAGAAAAGTTATAACTGGCATTGGGGAGGATGAAAGGAAAGGATAAAAAGTGAGAGGAGAGGCAGAAAAATACCTTCTTCACCATTTCTGTTCTTCACTACTAGAAGAGCCTTACAAGGGCATGGTACAGTGAAATGTGTCCCTCCACCTTCCCTGGTCTCTAACAAAAAGCAAGGCTGCTGCACTGTTCCCTTGCTGTGACCAGACTGGGAAGCGGGCAGCTGGGTTTGGAGACACGCTCCCTGCCCTCTGAGAGACACTCAGTGGGGAGCAGATTGAGATCTCAAGCCATGGCTGCATCATAGACCTGTTCTGCCCCAGGCCCTCACCACCATTTGTCTCTCCTCATGATCTTCAGGTCTTCTGCCCTGGACCCTTGCCTTCTTCCTCACTAAGCACCCTCTATCCACTCCGTCCTTCATATCAAACCCATCTCTTCTTCTCTTCCCCTTACCACTAGTACTGCCCCTAAGTATCCATTCTTTCCCTATTCCTTCACTTTCCCTCACTCCCCTCCACATCAGCAGTTTATACAACATCCTAGGACCCCTATGTCCTCAAACTAACCATATGTCAGCCCTTTCCTCTCTGCTTTTTCCTACATCACCAAATCAGAGCCCCCAACAGATCTCCATCACTTCTGGACTGTCAATTCTCTCATTATTTGCTCCATTTCCATCACACCCAGTTCTTCCATGTGCTGAATGCCGCAGTCCATAGTTGAAGAAGCTATCCTGGCACCCCTAAGTGCACTTCAAAATTTCTTTACTGATTTTCTTTGTTTGTTTGTTTGCTTGTTTGTTTGTTTCCAGGTCTCATGGGGTCCTACCTAGTCCTATCTTAGAGATGCAGGACACATCCAATTGATTCAGAGTCCTTACCTATCTTCCCCTCCTCCTACACTATGACACTACAGCTGATCCAAAATACTTTTACTGCATGAAACCTGGCACAGCTTGTCTCTGCCACATCATTTCAAATTTCACCAAGAAATGTCCTATGCCCCCTTGTCACTACAAAAAGTTGCTGAAACAAGAAAGGTGAAGGGCGATTGAAAAAGAGAGGATAGAGCAGATAAGATGAGAGAGGTCTCTAAAACCACTGATGGCACAGGAAAGGTACAGGAGACAGGTGTTAACTGTCTCTTTCCACCCAAGAATCAAGAGTCAGGAAATGAAACCACAAATTAACATATCCAAGACAAACAAAAGGGAGGTGATACATTTCACAGAGTATGGCTAAGATGTGGAATTACCTACTATAAGATTTTGCAGTTGCTAAGATTTTATCTGAGTTCAAAGAGCGACTGAACATAATCAAGGAAGAAAAATTCACAGACCTATGAAGTGTTTGACAAGTCTTCTAGTGTGCCACATCTCAGCCATACACCACTGGAGGCTGAAAGAGTTTTCAGAGGAATTGTAACTATGCGGTTGCCCTTTCTTCTTCCCTCTGGGCATCTTCTGTTAGCCGTGGTTGAAGACACCGGACTGGGGGGATCTCTCACCTGGCTTGATGAGGCCTTTTTACATTCCATAGCCAAACTGTCCTTGAAATGAGCTTGAAGGCAAATAGTATAAATGGCAAATAGAACAATATCATTTTGGTGCCTTAGGTCATATTAGATGAAGATGGACAAGGGAAAAATCACAGAGCCTGTTCCAAGAAGAGACCCTTTCCAGCTACCTGGAAAGACCTAGCTGGAAAGACCTCTGAGATCTTTTGAGCCAGCCATCCCAATACAATTCCCTCTTCAGGGTAATATCTGTGCTTGGGAGCTAATTCCCTCAAGGTGCTGTTCCAGACTTTGAAAAAACAAATCCTTCTCCTGTCACTGAGCACCGAACCCTTTCAGTAGACCATCTGTAAATGGGCCATCCTCCCTGAATTTTCTTCCATTTTCCTGACTTGTCTATCTCAGTGTTCACCGCAACATCTCCACCCTAATCCTTTTATTATGATCTGTCTCAATTTTCCTGGACTGAGATTGCAATGAGGAAAGAGGGAGGAGTGTAATCATTCCAACCTTGTCCCAATTCTGGACCATCTGTGATTAGGAAGTCAGCGGAAAGGCTGATCCTCCTGAACCCACTGTGTGCACACCAAACTATCTCTGACTGCTTTGGAAAGTCCAGCCTGCACTGTCCTAGAAGGTTGTTATAGCAAAGCTCCTCATCATTTACAGTCATCCTTCCACTTTTCAGTCACTTGCTGCAGGATTGCTTCGCAGACTACCTTTCCACTCAGAAAGGATCAAGAGGAGAAGGGAATAAGGTCATCAGTCTCCATCAGATTCAGTTTACTCATTCCTTCCACATAACCTCTCTGCTCTCTCAAAAACAATGTCTGCAGGTTCACCTCAGCAGTGAGACAGGAAATCAATAAAAGGTGAAAGTCAGTCAAATGTTTCTCAGAATTTCCCTAGCAATCCTACATACCTAAAAGAGGCCTCACAGACCATTCCACCTTGACCACTAATCAAGTCCAGTTTGTTCCCCTCCATCCCTATTCACCACCATACATTTCTTTGGGGCAAGCAATTGTGTCTCCATTAATTCTCCAGGAGACTGTTTCATAGGCAATTTGAACCCTCACAACTAGAAAACTTGCATGTGTCCTCAAAGCCAGCTAGACATTCCTCACCTTGCTCAGCTTCATCTCTTAACATTGACTTTGCTACCTCTTGCGCTACCTTAAATAATTCCTCTCCCTCCTTGGTGTTTACAAGCCTCAAATAGCTGTAAACTGTTATCATATCATCATCTAGCCAAGCTCTACATATTTTGTTCTTTTAATCTCTCCTCATAAATCAGTCCCTTCAGTTCCTTCATCATTTTTTGGCTCTTCTCTGAATTCCCTCTAATTTATCACTATCCTTCAGCTAGCACAGCACCCAGGTTTTTCAGATGGGTCTTGCTAAAGCTTTAGCAACTGCAGGAATCACACTGTCTGGCATACACACACCCTTCATGGCTTTATGTCCTCTCTGAACGAACCTGTATGTATAAATGTTAGGACAGCTAACTCACTTCATGTACATGACATACAAGAACGCAAGAGCTTAACTTATATGTGACTATGCAACTCCACAGGGCCTAAACCACAGGGCCTATCTGCATTGGGCTGAAGAAGCAGCTTCATTAGAGCAGATTGGAGTAAAAGATACATTGGCAGGAAGGATGGATGGTATGTAATTGAACATGGTACACAAGTACACACACTTGAACACACAACTATACACAAGGAGAGAGAAGTCCCAGAGAAAGAAGAGGTGCATATAAACACATATATGCTCACTACACAAATAAAATCACAAAAAATATATACATCATGGGCACATAAACAAAGGTACACAGACGTACATATACATGGGTAATAGAGATAAAATTCAGAAGGAGAAACAGCCATCTATGCATATACAGACTATATGCTTACACAGTGCAACCTGTGCATGCAGGAGGAGAGGACAAAGCTAGGAAAAAGAAGTGATTCTGTCCCTACACACAAAAATACATATTTTCCATACACCAATGTTTCTGAAGGAAGGAGAGTTCATAGAGTTCTTATAGTAACCTAAAAATATACAGGCATCTCTGACCCATCTGGTCTACTAACTAAGCACATGAACCATAGAGAGAATGAATACAAACATATGACACCTTGCCTTAAGGCAACTGGTAGCCCATACTTCATCCTGGGACACAGTCTGCACGTCTAAACTGCGTTCCATCAAGATGCACTCATAGCCAAAGTCATTCAAAAGAGGAATGAGTGCTGGGGACTGCGAAGGAGAGGGACTTCCCCAAGGTCACAGAGGCCAGCTGTGGCAGAGCTAGGGAATTATCCTGTATTCTGACCTCAAAATAACACATCACTTTACTGATTACCCATCCTCACAACAGTATCTATTCCATCTCTCCACTATCAGAATAACTGGCACCTATGTGAACCAAAAATAGCCTATTTCCTTGCAAATATGACTTATACCAAAAAATAGATAGATATTGACCTCATGTGTAAATGACTCTACATAGAAAAGCATATGGAATCTTGACTCCCCAGGTGCCTCTTCTTACCTAAGGGAAACTAAAGTTTCACTATGAGCTTGCCAAACATCACCTGGAACAAAATTCTACACTTGATGGCTGAAAAGGAGCAGATACATTCCTTTGACAGCACCACATCAGTTGAGCCATTGCTGGAGGATGAATGAGCCTCAACTTCAACAGCAGGAGTACTTCTGCTCCAGTGTTTTGATCTTGTGCCCATCACCAAGGCATCTGTTGATACGTTGAAAAGCACAACATAGCTACCATGCCTGCACAAACTAGGCTTCCCTGGGGGCCTTAAAGATTCCTTGCAAGAGGCAACAGTCAGAGAGCAAACCTTTCTGGTCATTCAGCCCAACTTAGCTTCATAGTTGGTTTTCCACCTTATAATTCCGTGGGTAGAGCAGTCACAGCCCCCCCTTCCCTTTCTTCTGTAGCTCAGCCAGTCAGCTGGAACTGGGCTTCCTCTTGGCTTATAAGTGTTGAGTAAATGAGGTCATTTCTCCTCAGCAACGGAAAATTATTTGGTCAGCTCTGTTTACCAGGAAAGCAAGGTAGTTCATCTGAGGCATTAGCTAGGTATTTCTGAGCTCTCAGAAAACCCTGAGACTCCTATAATCCCTCTTCTCTTAAAGAGGAGATGAGAGAACAATAAGCCACAAAACGGACACTGACCAGGGCACTGGAAAGCCTGGACACAAACACAGCTCTGCTAAAACAAGGTTATAACAACTGCCAAACTTTCTTGCAACTGAAGCAACAACATCAGTCCCACAGTCACTGTCCTCTCTCAAGCGTCAAGGTTTACTCATTTGGGACTTTAAATACAGTCTTCTCTGGTTCACAGTTGCAGGAAGCCATCCAAACCCAAGAGAGAGAAGGGACTGGAGATAAATCACAGACCTATGGTCTCGTCCCAGAGTTTTGAACTCTCCTTTTTTAGCCCAAACAGAACACTTGTTCCCTCAAAGACCCCCACAGCCCATGGGAACTGGCTTGTGTGCATTCAGTCTGCTTCTCCCCTTAGTGGCTCAGTGGCACATACTCTGTCTCTGAGGCAATATACTACATGGTCATGCACTAGGTAATACTGTTTTTTTTTTCCCTGCTTACAGGGTGCAGGACAAACCCCAAGGAGAGCACAAGGCGCCCATCATAATTCAGCATCAGGACAAGCCTGGCCAGTCTCCACCAATGAACCCCACAGCACTGCTAGGGAAGTGATACCCTGTGACTTCTCACTGCTTTGGACAGATCTGCTCCTCCATATAGGAGAAAAGCAAGACCTCTTCTCTCTCTAGAAAATGGGATATTGTTGGGATACACTTGGCTTGTGCCCTTCCCAAGCTGCTTGTAGCCTGTCCTCCACACATTGGTGTAGGCTGAAAGCATGTTTGCGGCATGTCATATCCCTTTCCCAGAGCAAAGCATCTCTCATCAACTCACAAGGGTGTGAGGACAGAGGTGAACTCTCACATTAATATATGGAAAAAATAGCCCAGATTTACGGTTACAGGAAACCTAAAGAAAAAGCAATATTCTGGGCAGAGGGAGACTTAAGAACAGCCAGGTCTCTCTCTTCAGTAGTGTGCTGGTATTTTTCTGACAGTGCTGCTGACAGTACTAGAAGGTTTCAGCAGGCCCGGTGTGACCACTAGCTTTTTTTCCCAAGTGGGCAGTGTGCTCCGCCACTCTTTAACAGGGTCAGATGAGGCAGCTACACTCTGCCTGGAGCTACATCTGGCTTCTGACATGACCCAGGTAGAGACAAACATCATCACAGATATCCTTTCCTTCCCTTCCCCCTCTTCCCACTCTGCCTGTGATTTCACTTTTCAGATTTTAACTACAAGATGTCCCATAAGAAAAACTACCCCTCTGTATGCCCCTTTTCCCCAAGTGTCCTCTCTACCTTACAAGCAGCTCCAGCTCCATGCCTTCGGTTTGCAGCAGCACAGCAGTTTAGACAACACGTTCCCAAACACCCACTCGCCCGGAGCTGGCTAGGGGAGGGAAAGGCCAAGCATCCATGGTCCTTCCTTTGGTGTCAAAGCTTTTGAAGGATGATAGCAAAGAAGGCAGCTTCCTTCCTACTGGCAAATCGACATGCTTGTGGGGTTGATGCTCTTCAGTCTAATTGTGGAGCAAAGGAAAAGGGGAAAAATATGGTGTGAAGGGAATGGCAGGTGGGAAAGGGGCTAGGGGAGGGTTTCTAGGCCAGAGATATCAGTGTGATTCTCCCCAGCACCATATCAGAACCCCTCTGCTCACTGCAGTTTCCTTACTGCTGCTGGTGCGGTCTGCACAGAGCAGGGAAGCGAGAGGGGGTTGTATTTAAATATATTAATAATGCATGTTCCATGTAAATGAAGCTTCCTTTGAATATTGCATTAGTGATGCTGCTAGACTGCGTTTCCCAGGACCCAAGAGTGATGGTGTTTGCGTGGGGACAGGATGAAGAGACAGTGATTCTGGTCACCAGAAATCTCCTCATATCTGGGCACAGAAACCTCTATCCCCCTAAATCCTGACTCCCCTATATCACAAAAAAAGCCGCTTCCTCTCACCTCCAGTGCTTGACAAATGCCTTGCTTGGCTCACAGCATGCAATGCAGCCAGACCCCCTCATTCCCCTAGACCATCAGGGGCTTGGAGTCTGCACACAAACATTCCTTACACGTAATCTTTGCCGCCCTCCTTCAATCTCAGCAATTCTTTCCCTTCTCCATATCTTATTCTAGAGCTCCCTGTCTCCAGAGAGGGGAGAAGGGTTCTGCTCTCCAGTGGAGGGTGACAGGAGGGGAGGCAGCTCCTAGCTCTGCTCTACGCATGTGCACTTACTTCCTGGGCCCCCACGCACTGGCCCCCAGCAGTGCACACTTGCGTGAGCCCCCGGGCTGTGCACAACTGCAAGACGCACGCGCCTGCAGTGCACAAGTGATGCGCTCCTTCCCACCACCAACACTTCCTTCCCTGGGTGCTCACAGGGATATTTGTGCACAGAGAGCCTCCCCCACCCCTGCCCCCATACACACATGCACACATGTGCTCTCATGCATGCACACAGAGGTTGCACACCAGCACATACATAAGAGAGCATTACGCACAGCAGCTCCTGAATATGCTCCCTGCTGCAGCATTAGCAGATTTATGCTGTCTTTCCCCAGCTAGATCCAAGCTCTGGAATGGGAACAGCGGCAGCTGTGCACTCCTGCCTGTCCTGGGATGAGAATGGGATGCGTCTGTTCGTCTTTCTCCCCCGCCTCAACCCCCCTGCCTCCTCCTTCCCCCTTCTCTTGTTCTCATTCATTCATTCAGCTTCTCCTCCCCCCATCCCATGCCCCAAAGCAGGAGGATCCTTATGCATAAAAATGTGGGCATGCTTTCCCTGGTGGAATAAAGGGGCACGCAGACACCCTGCAAGCAAGGGATACGTATGCATCTGATTAGATGTCCTGGGCCCCTGTGTAAATATCCATATCCTACCACCCCCACACACACACTCGACTAACACCATGCAGTGACTTTTCTGCAGCCAGTCAGCCTCCCAGCAGAGCAATGTAAAAGCAGAAAAGAGACTTACTCATTTCCAAGCACCCAAAACAGGCGAGTGTTCACATACACACACACACACACACATACATCAGTGTCTGCAAAGGCTCCCTAATGAAGTTTGCAAAGAGGCAGGGAGTAAGCACTATGAGATGAGGCTGCCTCCTTCTTCCCACCATATCTGCAAGCAATATACATATATGTATCCATATCTATATCTGTATATGCACATATATATATGCATGTTTGTGTGTATAGATAGATCTATACATATGTATGGAACCGCATACACACGTATTATAATGCATTTATATAGGTACACACATACACACACACACATATATATACATATATATATATATATTTACACACTCACATGAACACATATCTCCTCCTCTGGCAAGGTCTAAATAGAAGCAGACCGGCTGATCCCAGCTGCACACAGCATGCCCAGAACCTCTTCAGCATCTCCATCCCAAGAGGGTGCACAGGCAAACCCACACGCAAACACACACACACAAGCACACACACACACACACACACACAGAAACAGAGCACCTCTCTCCAAATCTCTCTCCCTCTCCTCTCCGCGTGTGGGCATTCTCTCTTCCCCCCACCCTTGCTTCACTGCCCCATCTTCTTTGCACTCACCCCTCGCCTTCATCCTCAGATCAGAGCCATCCACCCCTCGGGGAGTGCATGCACGGGCTGAAGGAGAAAGGCAGTGCATCCATCCTCCCTTCTCCCCCTCCGTCCTCCCCCTCCAATCTCAGCCGGTTCTCCGAGAGGCGACACAGACGACAGCAGGGAGCCAAGGATACGCGAGGCAGCTGCACAAGGACCGCACAGGAAAACGTAACACGCGCGCGCGCGCGCACACACACACATACAGACATACCTGCTTCTGGACGGGCGATTGCTCCCAACTTCCACGCGTGGCATGATAGGAGGCACAAAAGCCGCCCCCCGTCTCAAAGCAGCTTGCAGCCCTGCAGATGTGTGGGGTATCCCCCACGTAGTCACCCCTCCAGGCTGGGCTGTCCCCTGCCCCACAGCTGTCTCATTCCTGGCTGCACCTAGGGAGCGCTCCCAGCCACGCACACGCAGCAGCGAGGCAGGCAGGGATGGAGCGGCAGTCCAGGGAGGGCACACGCAGGCGGAGGATTTGCTGCCTGCGCCGCATCCGCATCACTGGGGGAAGAAAGGGCTGTATTGGCATTTAAAACGCAAGTGATTAATTCGCCACAAGCTCAGCTGATAGGACTCTGGGGCCAGAAGCAGCACGGCTGCTCCTTGCTGGGAAGGCTGTGACAGGCGAAGGTCCCTCTCCCATGGAGTCAGCTCTGAGCTCTCCTCGCCTGCACCGCCACCGCTACCGTGCAGGCAGAAAGGGGTGGGCCTCCACGAGAGAGATGAGCGTGCATGCAACATCTGCTGGGGAGCTGCACACCTCGAAACACATGCATGTACGTGAGCAACAGCTGCTGAGGAACCATAAACACACACACGTTCCCTTGCTACAGCTGCTGAAGAGCTAGCCCCAACATGCAACAGCTTCCCAGGAACACATACACGCATATGCAAACAGCAGCTGCTGGGAAATCACACACACACACATACACACACACACACACACAGAGGCTACTGCTACTCAGGATCTACTCACCACACAAATGCAACAGCTTCTAGGAACAACACCTAACAGACACATGCAAGCAACAGTTATTCAGGGGCTACATACATGCACATATACATACAGCAATTAATACAGCTACTGACATAGGTGTACACAACTGCTGCAGTAAACTGAACCTTGACACATGCACTAGCAGTGCTTCTTAAGAAAATGCACTCCAACACACACAAATGCAACAAGTGTGTGTGTGGGGGACCCTTCTACATTCAAATGCCCACGTGCAATTGCTCCAGGGAGGTTATCTGTCTTTCATGCGCCTTTTCAAATCAGCACACGCAGAAATGCAACAGCTCCTAAAATATCATCCCTAAACGCACAACAACACACATATAAAACAGTTTATTGGAAGACAACTCATCTCCCCATGTCCAAAAATACATATTCCATCACTGACGGAGGTCTTGCCTGCAGACGGAAAGAGAATCATAGAATCATTATGGTTGGAAATGACTTTTGAGATCATGAGTCCAACCATAAGCCCCTCAACACCATACCTGTTAAACCATGTCCCTAAGTGCCTCCCATGTGCATCAGTTGCTGGGGATCCATGCACAGCGTAGCATCCAAACATGCACCTAGGAAATATCTGCTAGGAAAACAGCTTTCCAGATTCAGGGTGGCTCCTGAGGAATTACCCAGCCCAGTCACAACAAACACAAACATATATGGCAGCAAGACATAAATAATCTCTGCCTTTAACCTCCTTCACAAGCATGCACACACACAAACCACAACTGGACCGATGCTACAAATTCCTGACACTCAGCTGTAGAGAGACTGTCTCACTCAGACATGCACACGCATGCAACAGCTGCAAAGAAACTTAGGAACATGGAACATTGGATGTGAACTGGCTTCCTGGGATGTGCAATCTGGTCTCCTGCTATTCCAAGCACCCACATCATATAATATTGCTCAGTAATGTCTCAAGGTCTATCTTAGAACTGTGAGGCTATTTTCTCCCTGCAAATAGCTCACTGTTCTGTTCAAATGATTGTTCTGGCCCCTGACTGCTCTGATGTTAGAAACCTGTCTCAACACCTACATTTGCTCATGACTAATTCACACCAACAAGTTCCTGTGCCAGCTACCCATGTTCTTCACCCAAACATACATACAGGTTGCAGCAACAAATGGAAATGCTCTGAAACCTTCACATGCAACTGAACTGATACCGTTTGCATCCCTTCCTCCAACAGACATACACGCACGCAACAGCTGGGAAAAGACATCTCTAAGCATAAATGTAAACATGCAGCAGCTTCTGGGAAAATAAACGCCTATCTGCTCTACACAGAGCCTATCTGCTCTACAGCACTCACCCTCACACAGACACACACATACAAACTCATGCAACCACTGATAGGAAACTAGTGACTTTCTTCATGCAGGGCAAGAATTGTGGAGAAATTACCCTGCTGCACACTCACCATTGCAAGCAACAGTATTAATTACATATTACTGTGATTTTCAGTTGAATCTAAAGAATCTCAGCTTTGTATTAGCTCCCCATCTCAAATTATATTTGCTTTACAAAACCAATGTAATTGCCTCATCTATCTCACACACACAGGCCTATGGAGGTGAACTCCTTTGATCCCCTCCACATGTTTTTAACCATTGGCAGTGAAATATTTTCACACAAATCCAAGTCTGGCAAGTATGGGACTACCCCAGCCTTCTCACTTGCCTGCAAGAGCCTCAGGGAAGTGCCATCAGTCCCACAAACACTGTACATGAAGGCAAACATCACCATGGAAATGAGCGGTCTCCCTCATGAACACAGACAGCAAATGTGCAAGAGCCAGTCAGATTCTTCAAAATAAGATCCCAAATTCGTATCAAAGCTAGTCCTAGGCCTAATGCACTATGTAGATGGCAAGAAGGAAAAAAAAACCTAAGAAGTACATCTACTCTTTGGAATATGTCTCACAGGAAGCCTTCACCCACCATGTTCAAACCCAAGTGGGAAAGTCCACACAAAGACACACTCTTTAGAGAGATAAGAGGATGAGCAGCTTGGAGGACCCTACTTTGGATGTTTTATGCCCCACCAGTAGATAGCTGTTGCCAGCGGTTTAAATGTCAAAAATGCTCACTCCTCTGGAGATGAGAGGAGAAGGGAACTTACCGTGGCAACCAGCAATTCTAGCTAAAAATTGGAGGAAAGAAGACTTGCTTTTATCTTTTTGTAACTCCTCCAAGAACAGAAACTATCTAATCTTAGAGCATACTGAAGCAGGAGGAAAAGATTCCCAACACCCAAAAAAGAGCAGTCTTTGTTCCTGGCTGAGTTCCTCCAGGTTCATCTCACAGGCCATTTGGGATGGTCTCTCCAAGGATCTCATGCTGGCACAAACACATTCTGTACTCAGTAGAGCTAGGGCAGGATCCTTATGCTGCTGTGTCCTACAGGAATCAAGCACTCACTCAAACTCCTACTGACCCAAGAATAGCTCTTAGTTGGGCAGAACAAAACAATTCCAGGAGACAAGTAAAAGCAAACATCAAATCCCCAGTGGCATGGGACATTTGGGTCTTTGATGTGATTCCAGATCGTCCTTGGATGTCTATTCATCTCACTGCAAATGACTGTCCACAGGGTAAAAGAGCTTGTCTCCCCGTTTATTTTTCAAAGGCTCTGTCCTTTCCCAAAGCACTGAAAATACTCCGTTGCTTCTTACTTACAAAGGAAAAAAAAAGCACTTCACCAAAAGGAAATCTTCCTAGGAACGTCATAGACATTTTTGCATAAGTCATCTGCAGAGACACTTCATTGACTCTCTCTAGTGCTATAGAATAATCATCTTCTAACTCTATCTCGCCGGTGTCTCTAAGACCACCACTCCTCAGCCTCTCTTGGCTTATTTAAAAGGAAATGGAAACAGCCCCAGTAATCACCTTGGTTTACATAGCTTTACTCACCCTCTAATGGTCATCCGCTGGGCTGCTACATCCTCTAAGATTGGAGACACTGTTAGGGGTGAGCAAGGGAGCTGACCTTATTAGAGCAATTCCCTAGTGTTGTTCAAACATATGCCGGGGAGTTGTTAAGCCCCAGATAGTCTAGAATCTGGGATTCACAAAGGTAACAATAAAACTCCTTTTTAATCCTCTGCTCCTAGACAGATGAATGCAGGAACTAATGTTCAGTGTGAATAGTATTGCTGGTGGCTAGGGGTGGGAAAGAAGACAGCCATTTCCCCTCCCATTCCCCATTACCTAGTCCTTGTGGACAAGGAAGGAAGAGGACAGCAGAGAATGCAGCCACACACTCTGAGTTTGCTGCCTTTGGTGTGTGCTGAGCCAGTACAAGAGCCAGGGAAGGAAGTCTCTCTGGGAGGGGTTCCAGCTCATAGACCCAGATGTCTCCTTCTCCCTCTGTCTCTCTTCTATTGTATGTCTGTCTGTCCATCTATCTCAGGGGTATAACTGGGTCCCCTGGCTGGGAAAAGAGGGCCCCAGGAGAAGGCTGGGCTCTGCCTTCGCTGCAGTCAGAATCTTTTCACTGATCTATACTGCGGTGAGCGGTGACAGATTGATTTTACAGCTCTGCTTGGAGCCGGCTGCTGGCCCTGGGCTGTGGATGAATCAGCTTTCTCTGGGCCTTGGCTTTTATTTCATTATTTTCCTGCAACCTCCCTCACCGGCAGCTGAAGAGAGAATGAGAGTGAGAAGCACAAAGTTGGCAGATTTCCTTTCCTGCTCGTGTGCTCCCAGCCTCCCAGCTTGGCTTCGGGGCTCCAGGAGGAGGGAGAGAAGAGACTGCTGTTTTCCAAGGATTGATAGGTGTCAAGAATAAAGTTATGAGGCTCCTTTTACATCAGCAACTTCATGCAATTTCTTTAGGAGACGGGAAAGCTCCGTGTGAGTGCTACGTCATATGAACAATTCTTACACTGTTATGCTGCTACCCCTTTCTTTGCTGAAAGGAAAAGGGGTCATTTTCATTACAGTGATATATTACAAGTGCATTTGACCCTAATCAGCTCAAAGCCTCCAGGATGGAAGCTCTTTCAGATTCTACCCTAAAACCTGTGGATCTAGCAATGTGCTATTACCATCAGAATGGGAGGTCTCTGAGTATGTCACAGCTGGAATGTCCTCTGGGGATGAGGCATCACCAGCTGTGGAATCAACCTTCTTCTATAGCCTAACTGTGATACATTACAAATGATCATTGTTGACATTGTTGAGGTGGAGCCAGGCCCAGACTTGATTCTGCTATTGTGCCATCAAGATGAGGAATGAAGCTGAAGTCAAACAGCGAAAGCCTCTGCAATTTTCAGAAAGTCAGAAATTCTTAGTTTTTCCATTCCTGCTACGGAACCACCAGGTAGCAAATCAAGCACTCAAAACACTCCATTAGTAGTAGTCAGGCTGGAGCAATTCCATGGTGTCCCATGGAAGACCCATGCATGCAACCCAAAGTGCATAAGTATGTTCCTCTCTATACCCTCAACCCCTGGAGAGTGAACTAGAGCAAATCTGTTTTATCAGACAAGCTGCTGAGAAACATTTGTTTGAGCTGAAGTCAGAGGGCAGGGGTGGCCTTAGCTGTGCTGGCAAGAGCATATACCTGACCTGCAAGAGGGGAAAGAATCAGGGAAATTCACCACCTTATTTGTTCTACTCCAGTCTTCTTTCCACCTGCTCTCCCTCCAAGAGGGGCTTTATGTTGCCATCGATGGTAAATGCATCACAAATTGCACAGGATACCTTGGTGTTTTGTCATAAAACTCTCTAAAAAGGAAGACTACCAGATGGAGGAGGAGAAGGGTATCTCAGAAAAGTGATACTGAAGGGGGACAGCTAAGACATTATGCTAGTTGCTTCCCTAGTAACACATCCTTTCTCCACTCACCTGCATCTCTACATGGATGATCAAATGTTTTTGAAGATGTCCAGGCTGTTTCAAACCATCAAAGGTCAAGGCCTTTTATCTCCAAAGTCTCTAAAGATCAAGGTATAGGAGAGGTGGCAGAGCAATGGAATGTGGGGAGAGCAGAAGAAACAGGTTTCCCAGCGGTCTCTCCCACTAAGAAGCAGGGAGGCAGCAAAGTCTTTCTCATCCACTTTGTGTAATCTTTTAATCCCTTGTTTTTTAATCTTTCACATCAGGAATAGCACACAATGTTAAGAGGAGAAGAAACCCGAATTAGAAGAGACATGAGAAGGGGAAAAGAAGACAAAAGGGTATCTCATTTCTAGTCCTCTTTTTTTTCCCTTTCTACATATCTCTCCTTCCTTTTTCCTCTCTGGTTTCAAGCAATATTCTGGATAGTGGCCTGACAGACACACAGCCACAAGGGAAGCCTAGGCAAATTTTTAAAAAAGGCAGTACCATGGACTCTGTGCAATATTAGCTAAGCCCTGCCATGGTTGCAGTCAAGGCTGGGGGAGAGGAGAGGTTGTTGGGGATAGAAGAGGAAAGCTCAGTACTTCAAACTGTTGAGAAATGCTCTTTTGGATCCAGAGATGAACAGTAAACATTGCCAGCAAAGTTTGTGCCTGTAACAGGCTACAGATCCCAAGAAGCATGCCCCACTGTCTTTGGGAGGGAATGAAAGCTTTAGGAGCATCAGAGAATTGATAGCACCCCAACCACTTTGCACCACCAATCACCTAAAGCTGGACACTTCCTGCCTTAGTGTTCCCCGTCTGTCCAATCATATGGGTAATAATCCTTATCTTGAAGGGTAATTGTAAGAGATTAATGAATTAATAGTCATAAAAGCTTTAGATAAAGAGCTAAGGATTATTATTGTTGTTATGCATGGAAACAGCTCTTAACAAGCCATTCCCACCACCTCCCTCCCATAAGCCCAGGGGACCATCTGACACAGATCCAGCCACACAGAAACTCCTCCAGAGATGGAATTACAGAGAGAGCAACAGGGAGGGCTGTAGGCTGCCATAGACAGTAATAAAGGGAAGAGAAATTGTGAGAACTCCTTCATTCAGCATTGGTAGTGGGGCCAAGAGTCCTTCTGATCGCCAGGTACAGATCCATCCAGCTCTGACCAAAATTCAACAGCAAAATGGCCATCAATTTTTGACTACAGCAACACAGCCCCTCCCTTTGCCATTTCAAGCTATTAATTGATCTGATGTACTTTGCACATGATATACTTGCATTAAGAAAAGGTTGATCCTTAAGGAAACGGCTGTGCTGTTGGTTTGGGGCAGCAGAGAAAAACAACCCAGATATCCTCTGCATAGGCACAGGAAGACACTTGTAGGGGTCAGATTTGGAGGTCTTGAAACATCTGTAGAATATTTTCTTGGCTGGAGATGAGAAATAGCTCAGAGCAGGAGTCCTGACATTATACATCTCTCCCTTATACAGAAGCAAAATCTCAAAACAAACTCTTCCTAATTTACCTACTATAAATACACCAAACAGCTTAAAATGGCTTTGTTAAAAGAGAGTGGGTAATTTAATAGTGGTCTCTACTTAATTAGATTAGGCTGTTCTTGAACTTATGGGCTGCAAGTAGCTGATCCTCCTGCTTTTGTCAGTATTATCCTGTCAGCTGCCATGCTGATGTGAACATCAATCCTCCCTCCATGCCCAGGCCTCAAGGGGTACAATCAGGGGAAGCCGGGGGACCAGAAACTGTTGTGAGGCAGTGACCCAACGTAGCACATGTACCCCTAACCCTCCACTGAAACGCCTGCTTGCTAGAGCAAGGGCAAAGTGATCCTCCAATGAGGAATAAACTTCAGGGCCTGCCTTGCAGACAGGGTCCTGCAGGTGCAGCTAAGATGAGAAAAAAGCTCCTTTCTAATGAGAAACAGCTCCTACTTTCCAGTCAAGCAAATCTGCTCATGGCATCCCTTACCACATTCATACATCTTCACTTTCCATAATCAGTATATTGGTGGCCAGAGAAAATATGGAGATTAGGAGTGAGTTCACAAAGAGATAGAGACTGATTGTTTTTTTGGCCAAGCAAGCTGGCTGAGCTGCTTTAGGGAACCACATGTAAATGCACACCTTGATGCAATCTCATATTAATGAAGAAGTGATGGTTTAGTTGTGGGCAAATCATGTAGTAACTGAAGACTTGAGATGAAATCATGGTGCCCATGCATCCTAGGGGCTGTGGCACTACTAACCCTGCCATGGACTATGTCCGTGCCACACCATGTAAAGCTCTAAGTCCCGGAACAGACCAGCTGCATCTATAGTGACTTGCCTGAGCTGCTTAGCACATCCCAAAATATACAGTGCTGTACACAGTCTGGTGCTAAAGTTGTTCCCTCACATCAGACCTGCAAGGCAGCATCTCTACACCACATCATGTGGGTATTTGCACTTGAATTAGGCTATTAGCCAACAGCACATTTAGTATTCCCTGAAAGCAAGAACCACAGCAAGCCAGAGAATAGAGAGGACAGCACTATCCTGGGCTCTCTCGACCTCAGGAGACTAAAGCAGATGTTAACACATAACAGACATAGCCAGAAGCTTTTAAAGATATCATGTTTACATCTGAATCTTTGCTTGGAGGGAAATAATAGCGATGTGTTTTGAGGTCAGTGGTGCTACCTGGGAAGGTGGCAAAGTTTGTAGCCTGAATATCATTGATGATAAAGCAGTCACCTGGAAGGGAGACAGAGGTGTGTTTGTCCTGAATTTGGGGCAAGGGATGGATTTGGTGAACTCCTAGGGTCTTGTTAACAATCCACCCATCCATCCTGTCCCTACAGCAGGTCTCCTTAGGGTCTGATCCAGTTCCTGCTCAAATCCTAACTAAAACTTGTTCTGCTTTTAAGCTGCTAGAATTCACTAATATCCTTCCTATCCAGGTTCTTCATTCCCACTCAAACATGTTACTCCTATCCATTAGCATGTTATATTCCAAACAAGTTACCCCCTCAACAAAACACCATCAAGTTTCAGGAATTAAAATTCTCAGACCTCTTTCCATCAGCAATGGAGGAAGTTGGCTTTAATGATAGACAATTTGCTATTTGATATGTTCTTAATTAATATTAAAATCTATGTCTTTTTTTTTCCTTTTTTTTAAAAAAAATCTTTTCTCGGGCTTTATTTATTCTTTTCGATTTTTTATTTTACCTCATTAATGTAGTTGTGATTTAGATGCAGTTTCCTCTCTCCACCGCACTTAATGAGTCGTCAGCTTTATTCACTCTCACCCGCATCCTCATGGGAGCATGCTTTGATTTTCTAGTGGGTGCATGAAAACACAGATTAAAGCAATTAGACAGAAATAATCTTAGGGAAAGGGGAGAGAGATCCAGAGCGCCTAATTATACCATTTTAATCAAGACACAATTATGCAGAGACTTTTATAGATTATAAATTAACCAAACTCCAAAGGCAGAAAAAAAATCATTTTAAATATGGTTCATTATGCTTGTTGTTTCTGCCTTGTGATCTCTCCCAAACTGGACTTCAGGTTTGTTTTCTGGACAGGGCTTTGCAGAAATGGGAGAGTTACAGACTCGGGAGACCCTGCTCTCTGGGACTGAAATCTGGAAAAGGCCTTCAGGAGATGGTAAGGAACTGCAAACACATTTCTTGCTCACTGAATTCACCAGTCTTTTCCTGATGAACCAAGGAAGTGTATCTGCCAGTAAGCCAAGCTGTGCTGAGGACATCCAGCTGCCTGAGTAGGTCAGATAAGGAAAGACCCGGTTCAGAGATATACATTTTATTTTCCCTAAACAGGCTATACTAAACTGCCAGCGAAGGACTGTGGGTACTGTAGTCTAGAATGCTTTTTCCTAAGAAGCAAACTACAAACATTCCAATTAGAAACACAGTGAGTGGGCAAACAAAACCCATCAGGCTGTATGTGTTGTTTTATGAACCCTGGAGGAACTTAGGCCAGCTGCTCCAGACTTACAGCTGCTCCAAATTTATTGCAGCAAAACTGCAAGGCACTTAGGCTTTCAAAGCACATAGGAAAGTCCTCTGCTCTCTCACAACTCCCCAGAGAAGCTAGGAGACCCCCTTCCCAAGACTCTAGGGAATCCCAGTTTCCCATGTTGCTGTCAAAATATTTTATGATGAGGAAGGTACCTAGACCTCACACAGAAATAGCAGGTCAGTTCAGACACCTATTATTTTGTGGCTTCAGCTCAGTGTGACAAGGGAGAAGGATGCCTGTGAGGTGCTCCGATGTGCTGCCCTATCTTGCTGTGAAGGCAGCACAAGTAGTCCCTGCTACACCGGAGTGTAGCACTCTTTAAGCTGTTTACAAAGAGCTTCCAGGTGTTAGGGAAATAGGAAAGGGCTTACACCAGCAATTCCTGGCTTCCTGCAAGGTTTGCCAGCAGGTCTCCTGAAAGGTTTTGCTGCACTGTTGCCTGCCTGAAACAGATTCCAGAAGAGTTTGTTGCTGGGTCCATTACCTTTCTCACAAGAACTCTTCAACTTGTCATAGATTCACCAGCCCCTATTCATTGCCATGGTCACTTATTGCCATGACAAGAAGTACTGAAATGGCTGTTGCTCTCCCCAGTAAGAGAGATCCTCACCTCTGCCCAGGGACCAGCTTTAACAAGCATCCACCCTGAAGGGCAACCTTGGAGACATTCATTAAGGTTGTCTGCTAGGTGGAGACAGCTGAGAGCTGGTCCATCTGTTTGACCAGGAGAATGCAGGACAGACAGCTGGGAAAGAAAGGGACAGTGTTAGCAGGGAGCCCCAGGGACTACTGGACATACAGTTGTCCTTGTATTAAGCCTGAGATTCTGTGGTCCTGCCAAGGACTGAAAGGCACTGTCCTTCCTCAACTATCCTGCAGCAGAGCCACATTGTATCCATAGCACAGGGGAACATGGCAGCCCTTTGGCAGGGCTAGCCAAAGTGTATCCACCACCAATGTCCCCATGGAAGGACTACTTTGGACTGACTGGTGCCAGTTGTGAGGAACAAGGACTTTCTTTTGCATTTTCTTCACCCATTTTATTCTGACCCTTCTTGCAGAGAAGCAAGCAGGACTGCAGGCTCTCCCCCTGCTATTGATTTCTCTGCCTCCAACATCCAGGGCAAAGCTGAGAAGTGTTATAGGGTTTATATAGTGTTATAAGGTTATAGAGAAGTGCTTGGGGGTGGCCGACTTCCCTAGCCCAAGGGCTCTGGCCAGTGGGTGAGCAATGGTATCGGAGTGCCCTCTGCTGGCCCCATTTCTGGACTATATGGGTTGTCCAAACTATGATCATCCCCAAATTCACACAGGCTCCCTTGGAAAGTTGGGTTTCAGCTGGCCTCACCACTGCCTGCCACCCCTGCCACACTGGGCATCACTTCAGTGACAATACTGCTTGGCCCCAAGGATCACGGAGTGCAGTCAGTGCTGCCTCCAAAACCCCAAGGAGTCAATCTGGTGGGGAAATAGGGACAAAAATGATGATAATGCAGGGTTTGGCTCTGCACGTGCTAGTGTGTAGCAGTGAGGAGAAGGCATTGCTCTCATGTTTAGCAAGTGTTGCTGCAGAGATGTAGCAGAGACTCACAAGGGCTTTTGGGATACAATTCCAATGCTATGGGAGGAAAAGGCCATCTCCTACTCCTTTGTTCTGAAAGACAAGAATATCAGAGGTGTGGTAAAATGGGTAAAGAGGATCTTGCTGTCTCCTTGGAGACTTTGTGTCCATCATATTATTGGCCTGGTCTGGAAAGAGGGTGGATTTTTCCACTTTGAGTGGGTCTCCCCTTACTTCTGTTTGCACAGAGCTGAGAGGAAAATATCCTGGCCATTCACTCACTCTGGGTGGCTGGGATGCCTGTGATCACTCTGGGATGCGCACAGCTCCATTCTTCAGTTCAGATTTGCCTCTGAAGATCCTATAGGTATCTCCTTAAGTTTTGGCTGCTCCAATCTGCCATACTAAAACTGGCAGGGTCTTTTTGCCTGGAAGCAGAACACTTGGGTTCAGGCCTGCCCATGGAGTCCCAGGTCATGGTAAGAAAGCTCCTTGGATGGTGCACACAGAGTGTGGGGCTGAAGTCCCTTAGGATCTATGCTGATTTACACTGTCAGAAAACCTTGCACATTATCTCTCAGCTCCAGAACTCCAGAGGTGACCTTCTATTGAAATCAGTAGAGACGGAGACATTGATATTACAATCTGAGGAGTTTAGGCCTTTCTGTGGAGCTGGCCACTTTGTGCTTTGGTATCAAAGTCTTTCAAGCAGGGATAACACCGACCTGGCAGATAAGAGGTGAGCTAATTAACAGTATTCCCTTCAAGCTCCTTCCAAGCTCAACTAACAAGCTCCTTCCAAGCTCAAGTGCTGCAGAAAAGCTTAATACTAGATCTGGTTACTGTTCAGAGCTATAGTAAATTTGAAACAGGTAACAGAAACTGTCTTATGCAGGAAAGTATTTTGGGTTTGAGACTGGAGTGCTGTGCTGAAAGTTTCAGGGACCTATGAGGGAGAGAGATAGTGAGGTGCTAGATACCCCAAGTATCAGGGACCTGAAGAAGCTGACATGAGCCCTGAATGCATCTGTAAGGAAACATTCCTCCTACACATCATTGGCAGCTGGGCACTGAGGAGGACTGTAGTCAACATCTGCCTTTTGTTGGTGTTAATAAACAGCAGCAACTGCAATAACAAAAAGCACATACAGGGGAAAGTGTTTTTAGAAGAGTAAACAATGGTGCTCTGCAGCTTCATCAAGTGGAATAGTGCTGTGTCCTTCACTGGAAGAAGACACTGAAATTGCTTAGATGTGCAGTTCAGGAAAAAGACTTCAGCATGAGCTCAATACATGGTGTAACCTTTGGAATTGCTTTTGGATTTAAAATGTCGTATATGGCAGCCATTTGCCAGGGAGGAAGCTAGGAGATTCTGTTCTTCTCTGGCCTTAGAGTAACGCAAGAAGCATTACTCTATCATCAATCATAGCATTAAGAGTACAGTAAAAACCAGGCTCTCCTTTTCCTGAACTTTTCATTAAAATGGGATGAAACCACCGTCCTCTCTTCGCCTTTCCGGAGTTATCAAAATGTCAAAACATGGACACTGTGGAGCCAGCCTCTGCTCCTATTAAACTGAAATGCTGGCAGAATTACAGGTCAGAAAAACTTTTTTTTGCTACAAATAAAAATGTCACATCAGAGAGGACAACTCCAGATTGATAGAAAACCCCTTGCGTCTTCCAAGCAGTCTGTGAGCTGTTCTGGATACTGTGGTGTTACTTAGTGAGCAAGCTTGCTGGAATGCAATTGCTGTTTTTCCAGACCTATTTACTCAATTCCTAAATTCTGCTGAGTTTGTTTAACTGTGAATGAGTCTGTCAGTATCACAAGGGATCCAGCTTTAAATGCATCAAAACAAATGAAAGTCAGCCAACAACTCCTCCTTCCTTTCCCCTCGCTGACCAAATCCAGATACCTAAGGAGTTGGCATGGGGCCTAAACTTCATGCTCCCCTGGCTAAATCCCAAACAACAGGATGTCAGGTTGGGAGTTCCCCAGGCTACTGTAAATGAAAATGCTTCCCCCCCACCCTTTTGAAATTGAATTCCCATTATCCCAAACTGGATTATTTCCAAGTAGCACAGATGCCCTCCGCCTGTTCTCTTGCCCATTAGGTACAGCTCCTACCAAAGAAGTCAATATACACTGATGATGTTCCTGTGACAGGGACAAGCTTCAGGGGCTTCTCAGGGTTTGCAAAACTCCCAGGGAGATGTCAGGGCTGGACTGGGTTTCTGTGCTACCCGGACTGGACTCTGATAAGGAGACAATGGAGATAAGAATCTAGACAAACCCTAGCTACAGCTCTCCGCAAAGAGCTCTCTTCCTCCAGGCCTCTGGATGGCCTGGTTCTGGGTGGGCACAGACTGGGAGTGAAACAAAGGAAGAGCAAAGCTTTTCTATGATGTGGCAACTGTTTTTATCAGTATGCTACCCAGGTCATTTATCTACTAGTCAGTGACTATAGCTTTCTTCTAGACTGCCTGTGTCTTTGATTCCTTCTTCATAATTGCTGTTTGCTTCCACCAACCTGGAAGTTCCTCATGAGATCATTTGAAAGGCAAGGAGCAGGGTGTGAAACAGTTAGGAGTGTCTAACTGGAGCTGCTAAATCCAGCTCCATCGGTGATAGCTGAATCCCAAAAGAGTTCCCACTACTGAGTCCCCAGCAGGTACGGTTGAGCCTGATCACAACATGCAGAACTCCATGGCAGAGAGAGTTCTCTAATAAAACAGAGCCTTGTAAATGACTCATGAGAAACAATCATGGGAGGGAGTGGGGAAAACGGATACAAAAAGTAAAGCAGCAAATTACATACGTCTGAGGACAGTGGAGACGCGCTAAGTAATGTGGAGATGTGGAGCAGGAGAAAGAGGGCAGATGAAATGATATTCACAGAAAGCTGGCTATGGGAAAGAGAAAGGGGGGAGGGATAAAGGGAAGGACAGAGATGCAGGGAAAGAGAGCACAGGGCGGGGAAGAGACAGGGGAAGTTAGAAAGGGAAAAGGGGAGGGATCTGGAGGGACTGCCTGATGTCAAATCTGATAGAAAAGAGGATTTGTCTGCAAAAAATAACCCAGATCTAAGCCACAGCTTCAGAGCAGCTGTGTAGAGAGTCGTAGCACTGCGTAGTTATTCTTAAGCAAAAGCAAAATAAAGCTGGTGCGGGGTGCAAGCCAAAGCTTTGCCCTGCTGTGCCAGGAAGCTGCCCTGCAGTCTGGAGGGACCAAGGCAAGGCAGGACAGTGCAAAAGCAGGGCAAAGTAGGACAGGGCAGGGGGGAGAGGACAAGATAGGGCAGGTCAAGGCAAGGCACGGCAAGGCAGAGACAAGGTCGTGGCTGGTCCTGTCCCTGTCCAGGGTGCTGACCAGAGCCCGCAGGGTCCCAGACTCAGGCCCCACAGCCCTTCTCCTCTGCCTCCTGTTGAGCAGTCCAGAGAGCAAGGGCCATTCCTGAGATTTCTAATGGTTAAAAAGACTTTAGGTTCTCTGGAATGAGCTGAACAGAGGCAAAAGAAATATACAATCAATTAGACATAAAGGATATTTTTCCTGTTTGTCTCTCCCACCAGTAATTTCAGCAGTGGGGCTGTATTCACTAAGGGCAGGGCTGTTTTACTTGTAGTTAAGTATGTTCCCTGGACTGGGGAGATGAATGAATGTGAGGTATCTCTAAAGCTGTCATTCTGTCCTGTTTTGGGTAAGTTAATGTAAGGATCAGCCATCCATGCCTCTCAGTCCCCTGTGGAGGACATACCTCACTCCTCCTCAGCCTACATCCTCGGTACTCCTCACCTATGGTGCCCTAGCTGACACCGAGTGTTCCCTATTCCCATTGCTACTGGGGCCCAGGCCTAAAGCATCTGCACTGCAGAGACTGAGATGGGAGGCTGGACCTGACTGTTTCACCTACACCTGATCTGTTCGGATCACACATTTGGGAGTTGGCACTCACACATCCATTGTGTGTTTGGGGGCACATCTCACACCAAGGAACCCTTGGTTGGAATATTTCTCTTCAAGATCTTGAGGTCTACAAGGATATTAGTCTAAAAGTGTCTTGAAATTACAGTCCACCCACACGATGGACTTGTTCTGTGTCTCCACAGAAGCTGAAATTTGTCACAGGCTACCAGGTCATTTTGCAAGATGAGAGGACCGGAAAGAATCTGGCCTTCTCTGTCCCCAGCTCAAGTGTCTTTGCCTCATTCCAGACATAGTCTGGCCCCTTCAGACCAGGTTTGTGCCAGCAGATTTCAGAGCAGCTGCCCCATAAAGGAGAAAGCAGTGCCCAAGAGACCAACAGAATTGCTCCATGGGCATGGAGAAAATACAAATCAATATTGGCATAGAGCTACAGAACAAACCTGTCCTTCCAGGATCAGCTTTAGGATTGACTAGTGCTTTGTTTCAAGCAACCTTGTTTTCCAATCTGACTCCAGGAGTTCCCTGGACTAGAATAGCCTGATTTTAACTGAATGTTGAAAAACATCTGTCAGGATGGGTTTAAGGTGGCTATCCTGCTACAGGACTAGAAAATGTCCTGATAGTTTGTAATATTGACTCCTTAACTTTTGTGATTCTAATATGTGATCAAGTCAGAGAGGAAACTCTCCAGTCACACAGATCATTGTGTTCCCAGACAGTTACAACACAAACTTTTCTTTCAGACACTGAAAATTTGCTCACATTTGCTGTGAAGCAAGGATACATGATGATTCTTGTCACAACTATATGTCAGGAAACATGACCTCCCAGTCACCAAAACAGCATGGAAGCCAAAATGCCCTTCAGGGATGCAGATGACGAGCATCAATTGGCCCCCATCTTTCCTGCAGATAGAAGAGATCAGGGAGCTCTTCCTAGCTTGGTCCATTTTCCACAAGGATGAGCTGCCTTTCAGCCAGCTTACCCCACCTCTTGGGATAAATATAGCTAGTAAAATCTACTGGGAAGACTCAGGAGAGAAAAACTGAGTCCAAGGCCAGCCAGAACAACTTTGTTTTGCAGTGCCCAGTGAGTGACTGGCTGAGTAGCCATTTCTGCCATCCCTCTCCCAACGGCCAGAGGCCACATGTCTAAGCTGGAACATTATTTTCCAGTTCTAGGAAATTGGATTAAGAGTCAGAGAATACTGGCTGTTATTTACCTTTGATTAAAACGAGCTCTCCTCCCTCTTGGGCTAGGGAGGCCAATGTTGCTGTTACTTATTCTGCTGCCAAAACTGGAGTTCAAACCCTGCCCTACAGCACTCAATAAAAGCCAACACAGAGGGGAGCGTATATGGCAAGCAAACAGGGAGAGCTGTGTGGGTGGAAGGGGAGTGGTTATCTAGGCCACTTAATCCAGTTTGTTTCTTCTGCAGTCAGTTTATTCCAGCATAACTCAGGGTCAGAGCTGGAGTTGCTGCCCCAATGGCTCACAGTGCTGAGGATCCAGACAGGGTGGTCCTAACAAGGGCTTTTTCTCTCCATTCCTATCTTCTGGCCCTCTGCCCTCAGCATCTCTTCCTCACAACACTCCTATTTTCCACACAGCTCCCCTTTTTGTTTACCTCCTTCTTTATATCCCTGTGCTATGCCCCTGCCTTTACTCTCCCCTTTCCCACAATCTCTTCCTCACCTTTCTGGCTCTCTCTCCTTTTACTCTCCTCCTCTGCCCCTTCTCCCCACTTTTTTCCCACATTCCCTTTCTCCTTCCCTCTGTTCCCTGCCTTCTCTCTCCCCCACCCCCTAAGCCACTATTCCAGGACAATAGGCCAGATGGCAAGCTGTTTGTTTTATATGTCCTTTCGGAAAATCAGATCAGCTGTTGAATCTGCCACTTCTTTTAAAAACAGACACTGTCCAACTCTAGCTGAGTGCTGGGAGGAGAGGGTGTCTCTGCTTTCCCCTCCACTCCCCTGAGATATTGTCCTTCTGCACCCCGCTCTCGGGCTATGGGAAGCAGCCTGTCCAAGATCTTAGAGAGGAGCATTAGCCCTTGCATGCAAGAAAAAACACTAGTTACAGCTTTGGGATAGGCAGCACTTTTCTCCCTGTCCAGCAACAAGCACAAGTTGGCCTTGGACCATAGCTGGAAACACTGGACTCTCTCCAGTGCAAATGCCAGACACTTCATAGAACATCCTCTGCACCAGGTACAGCTCTGTCTTCACCCCATTTCTGGGGATGGGATGAGGAAGGCAGGAACTAAGACTAGCAGCATCCTCTCCATCCAATTTCCCTGTTTATTCCCACTTCTTCTGTTGTTGAAATCAAGAGTTTTCTCCTCAAGCAGCAGCAGAAGGGTCAGAGCCATCAAATACATATACTAAAAGTAATCTCTTTAATTTGTTCTCAAAGTTCACTATGAATCAGATTCGGCTCCCAGCAAAACCAAGGGATGCTAGACAGTCAGACACAACATCTGAAGAGGCTCCTTAGCCTTGCAAAATCTTGGAAAGCAATTTAAACATGAGAGATAGGCAAGCAGCCTATTCTTGAGGTCTGTAATTAATCACATACAGTTCAAACAGGGAGCAACGAGTTCCCAGCTCTCTTGGACTCCCAGCTGGATCAAACAGGGAGCAACAGAAAATTCAGGCCATCAGGGAATAATCTTAAAGAGGCAATGCCAGCTGAGCAACATGGTTTAGCTCTGCACTCCTTTAACCTCCCAGGTAATTGGGTGGAACATCTAGAGCAAAAAATCATGCATCAGCTGGTGAGAACAGAAACAGTTATTTGTGCATTTGTGATATGCTCTTCTTACTGGCCTTGTTTATGTCTATGGTAACAGTCACATCATCTTCAGTGGAGCCATAAAATCAGCAGTATTTGGGACAGAAAAAAAAGTCCCAATTAGCATCAGATCCTGTGTTTGGCACCAGCTGCTAGCAGGTGCCTAGGGGAAGAACATAAGGATGGTTCATATTTCTCTGTGCCTATGAAATTACTGAATGGAGTGGTCAGTCTCATTCACCTCTGCAACCACCCACAGAAATGTGTGCTCTGATCCTTCCTCCTGCTGGCGCAAGCATTCACGTGGCTATGCAATAAGACAGCTTAGGATAGAAAGCTGAAAACTAAATCAGACAAAAATTTAAAAACACGATTTTAACCTTTTGTAAAGTTGCACCCTAAAAAATAGAGATTGATCCTCCAAAGATTCATCCTGGTTTCTTATGTCTATGATTAGAGTTACTTTTGGGCAGAGAGATTTTATCATCAGTTTGGATTAAGTCGGAGTTTATTTTGACTCATTCTGTGGTTCTTTGTTTCTAATTAATTCAAACTGTGACTGACTCATTGAAACTCATTGTCCTGTACCAAGGAGTTTCACAGTGTAACTACATACAGAGCCCACTGTTTATTGTTAAGAATTGGGGGACATTAATGAAAGGAGTGCATAGTAGAGCACAGCCATGAAGATGTGTCACTATAGATCTAATAATAGGAGTTAAGACTTGTTTTCGGTCCATTTGCAAGTATAGATCTAATCACCTTTCTGAAAACAAGGATGTAGGCGTCTAGGAGTCAGAGAAGACTGCATAGAACCCAGGTGACCAAGGGCACAGAAGAGCAACTTAGCTGTCTTCTAGGGTTGTTCAGGGATTAAGAATAATAAATGTAAATAAAAGAAGAATAAGAGTTGTTGATCCCAATGCTGGGCTGTATGAAGAACCAGCATTGTAAGCAAGTACAGAGGAGAAGAGGAGGTGCACAGGCCAGAAGGGAATTCAGTATAATTGCCAGGTATACATATTAGCTTCTCTGAAAAAAAAAAGGTGGAGGCCAAGAGTGTTGACAGGCCTATTTCCATCTCTCAGTCATCTCAGACTAGCATCCATTGGAGGACTACCACGGTCCCAACAACAAAAACATGCAGAGATGGGGATGCAATCAGGCAACACCCCATTCCCACTGCTGCTGGGGTAGTTCTCAAATAGCATTTTCAATGCAGAGTCCTCTTGGGCTCTATTTGGTGATTTCTTTCCTTCCAGTCTCATTTATTCCAGTTCCTATTTCTCATCTTTTGGATACTGTTTAATAAACTACTAGTCTTTTGAAGGTTCCATATTTTGCAAGAAGCCTGAGGAGAGAGCTGAAGGCTGTAATCCGGGTACGAGTTTGCTAAATCTCCAGCGGCTTACAAATCTCTTTTCCTTCAGCAGCAAAGTTGTTAAGAGGAGTTGGCACCAGAGACAGAAGCATTGTCTAGCGTTTCTATTCTTCTCTGTCCCCTTCAAGCCTTTAGCAACAACTGCAGTTTCCCACCTATTTCAGCTAACTTCTCTTTTTCCCCTAAAGAAAGGATAGTCATTAGCATTTTCTGCACTGTCAACTAGGAGTTTCCTTATAAAAATTCTTCACAGTTAACAGGAAAGTGAAGAAAAGATATTGTTAACATGAAAGACTCGCTTAATACTTTACATTTCAAATACTGTAACTGCTTTTTTTCCTCCTCCTTCTTCTTTCTCTGGATCTTCAGTATACAGTTTAAACACCATTAATGCTGTTCGTTGCTATGGTGTTGGGCAGGCTAAGGTCTCTGTATTTGAAATCTTGAACTACACTTAATGTTGTACAACAGCAGGGTCATGCTAACACCTTTGAATTCTATCCTGTTTTTTCCAGTAAAATGGAAAAAAATCTCCATCCCTTCTAGTTCTTGGGACCAGCTTTTTACTGCAATGGGAGGCTTTTTTACTGCAAAAAAATCAATAGCTGCTAAGAGACTTTTGCAAAATCTTTAGCTGTTACATCAGAAAACCATGAATAAGAAAAATACAGTCCCTGAAAAGTTTCATGAGAGCATGTTTCTCATTTTCCCAAGCAGCTAAGCAGCTAAACACTTTAATATAGGAAAATGAGACTAAAACCACAACATCTCACAAGAAGCCCCAAGAGCAGGAATCTTTCCTGAAACTAATTTTAACTTAGGTTTTAACATTGATCAGATTTCAAGTGGCGAATGTCCCCTTAAGCTGTCTCTGTTCTTAGAGAAATTCTAGTTCCTTTTGTTGGCTCTGAAAAACAATTTTCTTTCCAGAGCATTGTTGTTGGGAGCATAACAGAACTTTCTCATTTCATTCATTTATCTGCAGCCCAAGAGATGTCTTGCCCAAGACATCTTCTCATCTGTTCTCAGGTTCCTTATGAGGTAAGGCATGTTCCAGAAGGGGTGACAACTGCATCAGCAATGAAGCCCTGTTTTAGACTGATCCCTCTAAAATCCCTCAAAGATTCAACCCATTTGACATCAGATCTTCAGCTATGCAAATAATAACAAACAGGCCAGTTCAAACTGGCTGAGACTAGGATCCAAAGAGGGCTCCCAATCTCTGTACCTTGCTTTTCCTCAAAGAAGTGTATCTGCTATATCAGTTTCTTCTCCAGGCACACGAATCACATTGTGCTTTGACTACAAATAGGACCAGCCCAAAGGTTTGCTTAAGAAGAGAGGCAACATTTTAAATGGGAAAAAAGAATTGTAGATTCTTCTTGCAGACTCTCATTTCTCTGCATGGAAGTATTTTTCATCTTCTATTTAAGTTTAAACCAAGTCAATTGTCTTAGAGTCTGTCTGTATGTATGTCTTCCTCTGCATGTCTTCCAAGAGTTGGGAATCTTTACATTGAATCACATCATTCCTAGCTTCACATAGCTGTGTGAGGTAAGTGTTTCTCACTACTTAGGGTGGTCACTGGCATCACTAGTCCCTGTCCATGCTCAGGAAGAATTTTCAGTTCAAAGCCACATTGTGCAAGAGAAGAAAGCAGAGCTCTCTGCTGCTTCACAAGCTGGCTAATGCCTATAAGAATTACCAGAATGGGAAACAGCACCCAAGCCCCTGCTTTCTGCTTCTACAGAAATTAAAATGTTCATTCATTTCTAGGTCCCTCTTTGCAGAGGTGGAAGGTCTCTCTGGCATCTTTCCTTTTCTTTTAAAACCTGTACAGGCTGTGTAGGAGATGCTGGAGTTTGTTTTTGGGGGGATACAGGGTGGCCAGCTTTCAGAAATGTAAAGGCACAGTGATACTCCCCCTTGGCACTTAAGCCAAGCAGCGGGCTCTGTCACATCATAAGCATCAAAGCCGAGCAGCTCTTTGGAGAAAGGGCATTTATCCTTTCATCTGGAGATTACAGGAATCCTTCACAGACCCCAGCAGTACGTTTTGAAATATTCTTTAAAGAGAAATACCTGTTTGTGGCATTACTGGCATTGAAAACAGCCTGTTTGCTTTCCAGCCTTCTAAGAAACATTCTCCACTAACCTTTTAAATGTATGTACAAGGAAAAAATGTCACCAGGGCTCACTCTCTGGTGATCAGGATTGTCCAGGTGTAATGCCAAGCATTGCACTAAATAAGGGACTCTGTAGAAATACACTGAAAGAAGTCATAGCTTATCTGGGACCGCTCCTTTTCCTTATTGCACTCAGCAGGAATTTGTGGAGAGTAGGTGGGAGGGAAGGGAAAAAGCTGTTCTTAACATCTAGCAGAAAGTAATGCAAAGATATGAAAGCTTTTTGTCTTGCTCTTTCCATTTTTTTCAGGGACAGGGGGAAGATTATAAAACTGTAACCTGTAATCCACTCCTGAATGATCCTTCTCCATTTCTTCCTTTCTCCTCTTTCAGATAGTTTTAATCCTTTATGTCTCTTCTCTCACAGGTAAGAGTTGGAGTCTAATCTCTAACGACAGGTTGGTAATTAGAGCAAAAGATTATCCTGACCCCATATCAAGAAGATAAAAAGGGACAGGAATAATGCAGGACCATAAAAAGCAAGCCTTCAATATTCAGCTCAGGAACCATCTTCCTCTCTGCCTCTCTCCTCTTATCCCATCTCCCCACATCCCACACCCTCCCCTCTGTCCCATCAGAGGAGGGTTTCTGATTCTTTTCTTCTTTCTGTCCATTGTCCCAGTGCTTTTCCACAACTACTTCAGCACATAAATGGCCACATTTTTCTTCCATGTACAGTGGTCAGAATTGGACCCAGACGAAACAGACATTCAGCCAAGGGAACGTATCTGGGAAGAGTTGGAAATGTGGAAGAAGATGGCCCGCTCAGACGGGCTAGAACAAAGACACGCTGTCAGTGACACTCAGTCAACCACTCGTATCCCTACCCAAGGCCTTTCTAATGCAGAAAGGTGAATTCACAGCCCAGGGAAGCTGGCCTCCATCTCCATCCAGATGCTCAACCCTCGCTTTGTTCAGAAACGTGTACTACTCTTATCCCATGTAAGCATCCCAGCAGAGAAGGAAAGCTATGTGCATGTGCCCTGCTCAAGTTATTAATCTTTGATACAGATCTCTCTTGTCTTGTGTCACTAGTATTCAGCAAAGACCAAAAAAAAAATCACACTGCACCAAGGTCATCATTGTAAGCAGGAAGCTGGGAGCACTGGCTTATTCAGTGTCCCACTCTCTAATGCACAAGGTGGATGGAGATCATCATAAGACTGTTGCTGAGGCTGAGACATCACCAGCGAAGAGGTTGCAAGCACCAGGAGGTGTCCGGATAGAGGTGGCAGTGAAGTGATCGAAACCTGCTGGGGAGAGAGTGAAAGGTCAAGTGACAGTTCTTACCACAGCACAAAGCAGGAGTATGGAGGGCTTGTCCCTCATATCTCACCCTACATCAGATGCTCACCTTGCACTTTAAGGTGCAAGGACTGCTTGCACATCTCAACCAGATGTCTCATCTTGGCAAAGCCAAGCAGACAAGCTGCAGTCTAGGACCTGAGTCCAGCCCTGGCATATGTACCCCAAGCCCACGGTTCATTCTGATTACAAACAATGAGAGAGGCAATGCACCAACGCATGCCGCATGGTTCCCTTAATGTCCTTTTCATTGCCTCAGTGCTTTCCACCCCTGCCATCTCCAGCCAGGAGCTTTCCAGTAGGAGTCTGCAAATAACAACTTCAGGTTTATTCATTCAATGCAGAGAAGATAAATCAAAGAACACATTTATTTGCAGTCAGCAAATCCTCTTTTTTCTTCAGTTTTCTCAGGAAAAAAAAATCCTTTCCTGAGTTCAAAAAACATTTCAGTACCTGTCCCATAGGGTAGAGTTTAGCTTGTTCATTCTCAAAATGTGAAGAAAACCAGCTAAATATATGGCTTTGGAACTGTTCAAATAAATGTTCTAATCTCCCTTTTTTCCCCATCATCCAAAAATGTTTGCAAAATTTGCAAGCATTCACAAGCAGCTTAAAGCTGTGCCTTCATCTTGTAAGCCATATGACTGCAAGGCTTCTGACCACCATTCTAGACTTCTTATATCCCATTTGACTGCCTTCCTAGCCTATTGGCTGATGGCTCAAACTTACGCCCCATACCTTGAGGGATCCTCCTGGGGTGAGAAGGGGCCACTGAGTTCAATAACATTGAGCTTATTCTCAAAGACACCATAGCTGAGGGTAACCTGCAAAAAAGGGTAGGGAAGAGGGAGCAGGAATGGTGATATGATGAGTTTAGGAACAAGGAGCCTCCTTTGGGCTACAGAAATTCCCATCCTGTTCTTTTTCTGTTGGCTTGGTCTTTACCTTCCACTCTTTCTTCTCATGATGGTCCCCCATGCCAGTCCTTTGCCCTCTCTAAGACCCTGCACTCCTTGTTATCTCTCACATTGAGGGAGATATGGTGCAAAGCCCCTTTCCCAAGTACACAGCAGTTCTCCTTGTCCTGCTGTCATGTTCCCCTAAGCATCATCCCCTCTGCAATCCTCCCTTCATTTCTCATAATTTCGCTCCCCACCACCAATCCAGGATGCACTGTGACTGGAAACTGTTTTGATGGCAATGTCAACCGCTTTCTTCAGGGAACCATTTTTAGGGAGGCCTGAGGAAAGAGCAGACAATTGATTCAATCTGCATTACTGCCCCCAAAAAGGCAATGTGCCAAATGTCCCCTCCTCCATCTCTCCTTCCTCACACATCTCTCTCTTGCTGTATCCCCCTGCTCACCTGCTGTGTGAGTTGAGTCGACGGGATGAGTTGCAGGTTTTCCAGGTGGGAGTGAAAAAGTGAATTGGACAACAGTTGCCCACCGACTTTGCACTCAATGATGTAACCCATGGTGCAGTCATCTGGCAAGCGAATGAGTTCTGAGGTGCTCAGGAAGTTCCTGCCACTGGAAGACAGCATGGCTGTTTGAGTTAGGACAAGGATGGAGGGATATATAGGCATCCCTTTTGCCAGAGATAAGTAAGGAACCATAGTAAACATTGGAAATATGCAATAAATCCTTGAGTCCTGCCAGCAAAGAAGTGGGGATGTGTTTGGTCTTCAACCACGCCCAACCACGTGGTCCTAGCAGTTATCGAGTGCTGGACCTGATACCTATCCAACTGCCTAGTCAACTGATTCAGAGAGCTGACAGTTTTCTGGATTAGCTTTCTGCATGTTTCTGCATGTTGGTGAGCTGCACAGATTCAATGAGGATTCTGACGAGCTAGTACAAGAGAAGCAGTGGTACCACATGGCCAGAATGAGGAGAGTCTAGGGAACAGGGCAATCTGTTTCAGCAGGAATTATCCATCTACTGGCTTCACTGTAATGTAACACCACACTCTTGGCCATGGTTTAATGATATGGTAAATACAGCATTAAAGCTCTTTCAATTGGAAACAGCCACATAGCACAAAGTGCTGTCTCCTATAACACCCCTCACCTAGTTATAGTATGTTTAGATCCTTCTAATACAGTAGTGACACATTTTATGCCAGGTTAGGAATTATCTGCTCATGCCACTTTAATTTTATTCTGGGTCAGAGATCATCTTCCTTTAGCATAAACTGGGCTTTAGCTAAACCAGTGCAAGCAGGATTGCGAACCACCTGGTCTGGATCAGATCTCTCTGGATATGAACTCACTTTCTGAGTATGAATCGTAAGTATAACAACCATTGCCTATGGGTGTATGCACTTCTGGCCTATGTGATATGAGCTAGGCATCCTGGAAAACATCAGTAATCGTAGGCTGGGCTTCCAGAAGATCTCAGACTTCTGTTCTCCATACACAGTACAGCACTGTCTCCAAGACAGTACAGACCAGAATAAACTGACAAGAGTTTGGGATGGGGGAATTGGGAAACCAGTAGAAGAGGGAGGAAGTGGATGGTACAGTACCAGGAAGCACAGTAAGAGGAAAGGAAATAGGGAGACAGGGAAAGTACTTTGTAAACAGCAGTGGGGCTGAAAGAAATGGGAAGGAGTGTGGGGGAATAGCCAGTGCTGAAAGGTGTTGGGAAAGAGGGTGTATGTGATCTTGTCATCATGTTTGCTGACATGCCTTCTCCTGCCTACTTTTAATAAGGTGGCAGGCCTAACATGTTTCCTCTAGTCCCACATGCTTACAAATGTGTAGTGCATGGCACTCTTCACACTTCCAAATACCACATACACAACTCCAGGTCTTACTGACAGGAATTTTTGTGCATCCATTTTCCATGTCCCCAAAGGTTCACATGCCCACAACTGTATGGCTCACCTGGCCCAAGGCACCATCTTGCTTGCCAGCTTGCGACTGATGCAGAACCCAGCCCCTCCTGTGGCAAACCAGAAATGCACAGATTTCTGGAGAGAAACAACACAGCAACAGAGATAGTAAATGGCAGTGGCTTAAACACTACCATACTCCCTGAGATGGAAATGCCAGAAAACAAGCTTTGATGCAGAGATAAACAGAGCCCCATTGTCATCCTCCTAACTATTGCCCAGAACAAGGTCTTGCTAGTAGTGTAACACAGATTTTGATTTCCTCACATGACTGAGAAGCCAGGATAACCAGGGCTGCTAAAATAGCTCTGCAGTTCCCCTCTCAGCCAAAGGCAAAAAGAGTAAGCAAAGGTGGGCCGCTGGCCAAATAATGTCACTTGTGCTAAAGGCTAACTGGATATTCAGGCTGAACTCTGCCAACTTGAAAAAGCAGAGGCAGCCAAGTCCCTGCTGGCAGCACCAGGTGGGCCACCCAGTGCAGACTTATTTCCTTTCAGATGAGTACCCAAATGCACAAGAGCAGCATGGACCATCATTTGCCATCCTCTGTGTGGGTACCATCCAGGTTTTGACATTCAGACAAGACTAATAAGTTCTCAGCTTTTCAGATTGTGGCTCTTTGGACCTTATTCATCATAGCTCAGCTACAGTCAATGAACCAAAGCATTAAAAAAATGCCCTCCCTCCCTGCCACAAGCCATAGGCTGTACCGTCTTGTTGTTGGGCAATGTTTCCGAGGCGCGAATGGGTCGGTTCAGGCTGGGTTTCCCTAGGTAGACATCCCACGCTGCAGAGTAGGTAGACAAGAGTTTCAGGAGGGCCTGAGGGTTCAAATAGTTGTCATCATCCAAGTGGCAAAACCAGCTGGAGGGAGATGGTAATGAAGACACAAGAGGTTTTCAGTAAGCAGGGTACCACTTTCTCACTGATGATTTCAAAATGCCTGGGATCACACACATCCTCAGTGCTTGACTTCCTCATTTCCTCTGGGAACAGGTGCACAACAAGGATAAAATGTCATTCTCCCTCCCCACTTAACCCCATACTGATACTTTTCCTCAGGAAATGGTTGCCTACAAAGTATTCTGCCTCTTGGAGCTCATGTCCACATGAACTCACAGCTATGCCACCCCAGCAGCTCATGGCAGCCCCATCTCACCTCTGTCTGCTGGCCAGAAATGCATCGAACTCTGCAGCCATCTTGCAAGAGAGGGCAAGGTGGCTGTGCTCAGCAGAGCAGTTGGTGAACACCACATGGTCACCTGCAAGGAGAGACAAGGCTATCACTCAGGTTTGGCCCACTTCATGTGGTCCTGTAGAGAAAAAAACATTGGGTAGGAGGGGAATTTGTTCAAGGCTAGCCTTCTCACAGACTCCTGAACAGGTATCCAGGGCCACCATCATAGAAGTGCCTTCTCCAGCACATTCAGCTCTTCACCTCACGAACTCCAGGCTGTTCACTCCATGCAAGTCTTGCTCTGAAGATGACTTCTTGCTCTTTTGCTTGCTCTTTGCTGCACTTCATCCCATGATTTGCACAGTGGTGAAGAGTCTAATCTTCAGTTTATTAATGTACTTTTTCCCACTACCATCACTGTACCTTGCAAAGATATGAGCCTTCCCCTCAGTAGGAGCTGATACTGAGGGAAAGTGAAGCATCTTGCCCAAGGTTGCAACCTGGCTTTGCCAAACTGTCCACCATACCATAAAAAGAATATAGGGACTGCAGAGTTTTCTCCAAGGCTGCTTGTACTGATTGGCTTTTTGCTGTGGCTATTTTAAGGCAGATGGTCTCCTATGTTGAGTCAGACATGTGCCCTGAGGGAGCCAAATCACAGTACATCATCACTGCTCAAGCTGGTGGGCCCTCCCATGGGATGTGGCAAAGCAGCTCTCCTCTACCATGCAGAGCTGGCATGGGAGTGCCAGCCTTCATGAAAGATCCCCTCCATAGACCATGAAAGTTAAAAGGCTGAAAGTAAGAAGAACAATGTGATATTATAGGAAAGGTTATTACCCATTCTTCTTTTCAGGGCTTCATCCTCTTCATCAGTGAAGACATATGTCTGGGGAAATGAGAGAAGGAGGTTACTTTGAGGCCTGGAGCTGAAGCTCCTCCTGGCTGTTCATCCACACCAGACAAGCACTCCAGGCATGCATGCTGTGATAGCCCCTCTCCCGTCCCCACACTAGCTTCTGGTGTCAAGCTCTCTTTCAGGTGCTGGGCAGCAGTTGGACTCTCCATCTGGGCAGAAAGATGGCTGGATGCCCCACTATCCCCTCTCCTCCAACAGTGCTGGCCCTCTTCTCACTTTCACAGTTAATTAATCCTCTTAGAACCACATGCTATGCTCACAGGACATGCAAGCAGGCCTCCACAATGCCACTATTGCCTTCCCATTGCTTCAAGCTGCTTCTCCCTCACTTACGGAAAGGGCAGCGAAGGGGCCAGGAAAGAGGTTTCTCTTTGGCTCAGTTGAGAAACAGAAAAGGAGCTTAAGTCCTCAAGTGTCCCTCTGCAAGAGGTGATCAACATGTGTGAGGGGAGAGACACAAGGCAGCTTGGGTCACCCTTTCAGTGTTTGTCAGGGCCCCCGACCAAAGCCACTGGGGCTACACTGGCCAGCGCCGTGTGAGACAGCAGGGAGAGAAGCTTTACTTGGTCCTGGGCAGCCCCAAAGGTTGATCCAGCCCACAAGAGCCTGCCATGAGGAGAGAGGTCAGGGTCTCCTTTGTCACCACAGGAACCCACTGCCCTGACTCAGGCAGCACCACTTGTGCTTGTGTCACTTCATTTTTCCTGGGGGCCTGCTGCCTTGGGACAAGGGGACCTGTAACACTGCAAGAGGGCGTGAAGGGGATTGGCTTTGGTTGTGGCTGTAGAAAAATGAAAGCATTGTGGTCAGAGGCAGCTTGGGTTAAAAGGAGAACATCTGTTTGTGTGTTAGTGTGTACAGCCCCCTGTTGCTTCCCTGTCACCTCCTTTTCCTCAGCCCTCCAGGCCCCTATAATCCTTCTTACTGCCATTATGTGGCAGATCTCCCCCTGTCCAGGGCCAGGAAGGGATCAGAGCTGAGGGAGAAAAGCTCCCCTCAGGCAGAAAATGAGCTTTTACAAAATCAAAAAGGAGTCATAAGCCTTAAACTGTCTCTTCACCAGCTGCCCACAGGCTGGTTAAACACAGCACCTGGGCAGGGACAAAAGGGAAGAGGCAGACAGATGACAGCTCGCAGGAGCTGTCATTATGCCAGAAGGCTCTGACAAAGAGACAAGTCCTTCCCTCCTCATCTCCGGACATCTATCCAGCATTCAGGTTGAGAGACATGCCCCCATCAGAAAGGTGTGGGAATATAAATTCTCCAAAAACGAAAGGAAGGTAATGAAGGACCCTCAGAGACCACCTGGCTCTGGAAGGCATGGCAGCACCAGAACTAAGAGGATGCCAAATGCCTGACTTGCAGTGATTTGGTGAATTACCCTCCAGCAGCCGAACAGCAATAATTGATTGTGTGTGCCTCCCTAACCCACTCCATATCTTTTATTTTAAGCCACTTTCAAGGTGATCATGGGAAAGGAAGCAATTAGCTAAGTCTCAGGTAAAACAGTCACTTTGGATCATGTGACTGTAACTTAATGTTCAGGCAAGGCAGGAATTCTCAGTGACATGTGATTTTCCTTGAGAGTATATCAAAGTCAGAAATTTCCACTATGAAAAATATTTCATCTAAACAAATAAACAAAATCTGAAACCAATGGAATTTTCTGACATTAAAATAAAAAGAGGAACAGAGATGCTTGAAATGACTTGCTTAAAAATACAAGACCAAGTAGAAAACATGTACATAATAAACAACATCTTGGAATTGACCTGAAGTAGGAACATTTCTCTTTTCCCAGATTTTCTACTTGTGAAAATCTTAGGAGATTTCCCACTTTCTTCTTGATGTGAGATGGAAAAAGTGGGTTTTTTTTTGCAGAAAATCAAGGATGGAGGAGCATTGTCACCATGGGGAACACCAGAATCTCCACAAAAAATATGAAGTGTGTAGGGGTGAGGGAAATCTGCCTTCTCCATCTCCCCAGAACCCTCACTTTCCAGCCTGATACCTGGCTACACTACTCCAGAAGTGCTGGAGTGAGTCCCCTGGCTCTGTCCTAAAGGAGAGTGCAACGGCACAAGTATCTGCCTGTGTCCTTTTTTCTCCCTAGTGCCTCTCAGAGCAGGGAACCTGGAACAATAGTTGCTGCCAGTGTCTGAGTGGCTGTCATGATGTTCCTCAGCCAAGCCACACAGAATGGATGGTATGGGAGAGCAAGAGGAAGAGCCTTACAAAAATCATGCCCAGAGGAGAACTGTTCTGGCTCTGCAGGTGTTTCTCAAGAAGACACCAGCTGCTCTTGTTCACTCTAATAGAGTCTGTAGGAAATTCAGAAGGTTGCTCTATGCTTACAGACTTATTGTCCCTGCTGGAGACACGAGAGCAGAGGTGTCTCTGCAGGCAGGTGGGGTGGACAGAATCAGCCTCCTTATAACCAGACTCTCAGTGGGTCCATGCATGGTCTCCCATAGTACCTCTCATCATGATGCCTCAGTGCTACCTGCAAGGTCCTTTGGCAGATTGCTAATGGTATAGCCATTCAGCCACAGCTTCACCCTCCTCTCCTGCCCAGCATCCTCCAGGACAATTCCCCCTGCCAATGCAGAAGGGAATCACAGGCCCGGCTCTCCCATGCGCATGGAGCTGGCCAGGACAGTCATAACTTTTGCTTCGGGGAAGCTGATCAAGGCCTGAGGAGCGATGCCAAGTTGAAGGCATCCCTCAGTCTGGAGGAGATGAGCTGAGGCAGCTGAGTTGGAGGGAACGCATGACAGATGGCCAGTGATACCAGAAACCTGAAGCCACTGGTGTCACACAGCCTTGCCTGCCAGCCCTCTATGAACAGAAGTGCCCATGTAATGGTAAGCTCTGAGCTTTGAGGCCTGCTCTGCCCAATTTAGGAGCATAGCCTAACAAAGGAAAATTAGGAAAAGGGAATAAATATGTGGAATCTGGCAACCCAGGGCCACATGCATCTACCAAGACCCCAGGATATCCCTTCTCCATGCAGAAACAGCCTTAAAAATGCAATCGCATCAGCAGATTTGAAAGTACAGCTGGGCAGGAAACTGTTCCCCTGCCTGGAAAACATGCTTAACATTCAAAATTTCCAGTGAGTTCACAGAACTGAAAATGTAAAAAAATAAAAAATAAAAAACAATCAAAATGGGTAGTTCAAAGTTTTCATTTCAATCAGTTGCATGTTTAGGTTTCTAAAATGCGAAGGGTTTTAAAATGAGTTTATGTCACCAAATAAAATGCTATTTCAGACCAGAAATCTAGACCTTTCTCTCTCAATATTATAGGACTAAGAATCACAGAATCATGGACTGGTTGAGGTTGGATCATCTAGTCCAACCTCCCTGCCCCAGCAGGGACACCCAGAGCACAGGGCACAGGGCAGCATCCAGCGGGTTTGGCAGATCTCCAGAGAAGGAGACTCCACAACCTCCTTGGGCAGCCTGTGCCAGGGCTCTCTCGCAGTAAAGAAGTTCTTCCTCATATGCAGATGGAACTTCCTGTGACAAAACGCTTTTCAGCATAGCAGTCATTAAAACTTATATTTATATGAAGCCTTCCCCAGCAAAAAGTCCAGGATATTGAAATATCCTCCTTATCAGCTTCAGTGCAAAGTTTGTCATGGAGCAGTCCTCAAGAAAGAGAACATAGTCTAACATCTAGTGAAGAGCACACATTCATATTTCCCTGTCTCTCTGTCTCTTACTATGTGCCTCACCAAGTCCAATATGTAGGATTCTTAATTGAACAGCTGGACTCTCTTCTAACTGTAAAGACCACAGCTGGTCCTGCCACCTGATATAGTCACCTATGCCTGGCCTTTGAGGCCTTTGAGTGCTTCCTTTGGAAGGACACTATGTGGATCCCAGGATTAGATACATAGCCAAGTGCTAAAACTTCCCATCTGGCCATCTCCACAGAAGGCCCCACCAGATCAGTAGATGAGATAGCAAGACTTTTTTTTTTTTCTAAGGGAGAATTTCTATCTTGATTTCTCAAAATTTAAAACTTACGCACTTAAACTTAAAACTTACCTTCCAAAAAACCCTCCAGCAGCTTATTACAACAAAAAAAGAAGGCTTTTATCTCTCATCTACCTCTCATTACCCACCCTGGCCCTAGCCTCAAGGCCATATGAAAAGGAAAAAGAAAAGGCAGAAAAAGAAATCAGGAAAAGTTGAAAGTGCAAAAAAAGGAAAATACTGAATTTGCAGTAAAATATGATATTAATGAAATAGTTGTATTTAAAAATGACTAATCCTCCTGTTTTAGGCTCCCATTCCAACTTTCCTGCTCAGTCTGTGAAGCTTTCCTACACAAAGCTTGTCGGCCATATATCTGACACATAGCAGGTCAGATGAGTTTGGGAAGCTGCTAATTCTTGTCGTTACCAGGATGGCCAAATGTATGTTTGTCAAACACATGAGGGAAAGGTGAACTGCCTCTTGCCACCCACTCCAAATGCCCCAGTTTCAATATCTTGGTGCCAATGCTCAGCCTATGCCAAAGTACAGCTATGCAGTCGAGTTTAGTCTCTCCGGAGTCATCAGGCTGAGGGCAGGCAAAAGCAGAGAGAAGTGCATCTTGAGGAGGAAGTAGGGTACCTCAGATATGAACATGGACACACACAGAGAAGTAGAAGCATGCTCAAAATAGGACACAGCTTCCTGCAGCAACCACAGCAGACCAAACAGTTGCAGCACCATGAAGTGAGAAACCACCCTCACCCAGAAAACTCTGCATAACTTCACTCTTCAACCCCATATATCCTCTCTCATCTCCCATCCTTACTGAGGCCTTAATTTATCTATTAGTCACGTGTTACACACAGGCAGAAACAACAAAACCTTTGTGACAGACACATATCTTTTTCTTTCTTAAAGAGCAGCTCTGCAAAGGAGTGGCGGCAAGGAAGAGAAGTACCATTTCCCCAACTGTTCTGAGGTTAGGATTAGGCACTGATGGAAAAGTGGAGTTTGCAGTCCAGACCTCGGATCCCTAACCAGCTAGGCTGCTTGGGAGCCTGGAGCCTGCACCAGTGAGCAGAGATGAAAGCTCTTCTAAGTGCAAGGAAGCCGAGCCCAGGCAACAGGGGACACTTCTGCCAGTCTGCACACCACCATTAGTCACATACACACATGTCCTACACTGGTTCTTCTAGCAGAAAGCAGAACTCTACAACCTTGCCATAGCAAATGGAGAAAACATCAGGGCCCAGTCAAAAAGAGGAAAAAAGTCAAATGTATGCACACATCACTTCAAGAGAGTGCACAAAATGTGCTCTGCCAGGAAACCAAGGGATTGACTATGCCTCTCTGCACAGGGGTGAGTAAGGCTGAAAACTCCGCTCCCACATACCCACTCCTTCGGGTGACTTCCCCTCACACCCACGTCCTGCAGCCTCCACTTTCCTATGCCTGCACTGCATCCTCCCAGGCCAAGCAGTGCTCAGATGCAATGCAGGCATCATGGTCTGTGTCTGTGGAGAGCTACTCATCTCGAAACCTAGCAAACACATGTTTCTTGGAAGGAGACAGCCACCATTTCACACAGGGGCAGATAGGCCTGTGCTATCAGACTGGTACAGCCCAGGCAATGCCTTCTGCTGGTCTTTCCCTTAAGCCAGTGGTGGGTAGCATCCACCTTTCAATGTGAACAAAAGTGAAAGTTAGGGGAAAGAAAGTACTTGAGCGATCAGCAATGCTCGGTCTTCACTTCCTTTGGCCTTCACTCCTCCCCACAGACATCCTATCTTTGCTCTATACCAAATACTGTCCCCCCGCTTGCCCAGATCCACACACTCACTTGCTCACTTGCCCGGGATATCCATGTGTCCAGGAGAAGTTCCATCCTGCTCTGGTGAAATCTCTTGGTTGTCTTCACAGCTATGAAAATGTCCTCAAGCTTCAGGCTTCCCTCAGTCCTATATTCATCCTGAGGATGGGCTTGCAAGTCCTTTTGGCTCCTGCCTCCACCTCCTGCGACATCCTGTGGGCTCACTCTGGTCTGTTGCTCTGGATTCTCTGATGTCCTTTCTCTAAGTCCAAGATATCGGGCTGTTTCTTGAGGCCCTTGATGCCTTACAGAAAGCAGAGCCATGCTGACAAGGAAAATAGTGGCTCCAGACAGACCACGGATGAGCAGGCGGCCCATAGTTCCTGAAATATTCCTGCTGAAATAGAAGCCTATCGCATAAGTACAATTTCTGCCTCCATGTGAAACCGTCCACTCTTATTTAAGTCTCTGACAGGGCAAGACAAGCTCAGAGTGAAGTCCATATTGGATGTAGCCACAGAATGGCACATGTATGGATGAAAAGGCAAAAAGGAAGACTCATGGAGAGTCAAAGAGACAGCCAAAGCCAAAGAAACAACAGCCCCTGAGACTAGAGGTGGAGGTAGAGATCTCTACGGACCAAGAAGACTTGGTTACTCAAAGAGGCAGCAACAGGAAACAAGCAAATAATCCAAGGCAACATTCAGATGGCTGGCACAGGCTGCCATGTGGGAAGCGAGCATCCTCAATTCTGCTGGAGACGCAGGGCGTCCCAATCTAGGGGTAGAAAGCAGGAGTAAGAGAGCTTGGCTCCATCAGTGAGAAGTCTGGACCGAAGCCGTCTGGTCCCCAGCAGCCGCCGGCCTACGCAGCCAAGCCAGGGGTGGAGGCGAGCGTCTGGAGCGGGGTGCCACGCGACGGATGGGGACGGCACGGCTGCCCCACCACCTGCTCCCGCTGTGTGCAGCTTGCCCTTGCTGGCTGCCAGCCCGGCCCGGTCCCGCCTCCGGGCATGGGGCGGAGCGCCGGCCCCTGGGGAGGAAGAGGATGGAGAGAGGGAGATGGAGGAAAAAGGGGGGTGCCTCTGAGTCCCAAAGTGGGCTTGGTGCATCTGCAGGGCTAGGGTAGCCATCCCCAGGCTGGGAGCCCTGCGGTGTGACGAGGAAGCTGATCTGCAAGGACAAATTTGTTGCGAAGTTGTGGCTCAGTTTCTGGGTGCAAGAGGGGTTTCCTGCCTTGCAGAGGAGGCAGGACGTGGGTGCAAGCCCCGCACAGCCCTTTTGCTGGTGCTTAGGAAAGGGAGGGTGGAGCCGGATGGAGGCTGAGGGGTAGAGGGAGCAAAGCAAGCACAGATAAGCATAGGGTCCTGAACTGTTCTTGAGAAAATCCATGTGTCTGCACACACACAGGGCATGTGGCAGTAGCCTGAGGGCAGTGACACTCACAGCAATAGCACAGAGGCACCAGGAAAGGAGAGGGGAGCCCTCCTGTCTCCGTTTCAGTGTCTGTGCTGCAGGACTCTCCTGTATCCGGCTGGATTATATCCCACTCAGCTCCTCACCTGGTCTTAGCTTCTGCAACCACTGGGAAGGATGATCCCTTCCAGTCCCTTTTCACCCAACTGGCCAAGTCTGGCTTTGCTTCTCCTGCTTCACTGGAGACCCAGACCCACTGTGTGGACAGAGAAGCAAAGCTGTCCTAGTGTAAATCAAGGGGAGGAGGGAGGAGAGCTCGATGGCTGCTTTGACTGTGAGGCTGTGTCAGACATGGCAAGCATTTGAGGAAGGGACCCAGACTTAGGGGACGGGGATAGGTCTGTGATGGAAACTTAAGGCCACATCATGGCATGTCCCAGGAAGGAACAGTTTGCCTTTCCTTCCACAGAGGATTAAATATGGTGGGATTTCCTAGGGCCACCCTCCACGCAGAAGCAGACACCACTTATCTGCACACAGTGGATTCAAGAGAAACAGAAGGCTCTTTACAGGACTGGGGAACTCTTTACAACCCTGGTCTTCCTGGAGTGCAGGCACTCAGGCCCTGTGTTTGCCGTGCCCATTTTCTCTCACACGACAGTTCAAGTGCCATCTCCAATCCATGCTGCAATCTGCTGCTCCGAGTCTCCCAGTGCCCTCCAGCAGGCTTCAGCTCAGCAGCTTGTCCTTTTGGGCCCTTGGGCATTTCAAGGTGCTCTCTCCTTTTCCCATGACCTGGGCCATTTTGGTGTCCTCTCCTCCTGTTGAGTCCCACAGACAGAGCAAGAAACTGTCTGGGCCATCCTTTAGCTCCACTTTTCCTGGGTGATTGCTAGGATCCACTGCCATTCCTTCATGGTATCTTTAGGGTCCTTCAGAGAGCAGCCAGTGGGTACAGAGATATTGCAGGGCTGGAGGAACGTGCATACCCCCTTCCCAGCTTCAGTGCTGAAGCACGTGTGAGGACTGCAAGATGATAGTGCTCTATATAAGCTTCTGAAATCAGGGCGCATCCTTAGGGAACTTCTAGTTGTGAGTATCAAATCTAAGCATACCAATAATAATAATAAGATCGAGACTGAGGAAAGACTGAAGCGGAGGGGACGTGGCTCCTGGAATACACCATAGGACAAGGGCCCTCCCATTTCTGCTGCTCACTGCATGCATACGGGGACTTAGAAAACAGTGCAAGGGCAGGGATCAGGGTCACTCTGTCCCACACTCCAGCTGTGTGTCTGAAAACAGGCATGTTATGGGAGAACAGGAACGATCTTCTAGAACTGAAGACAGGTGCTCAGCTTCCCCAGGCCTTATGCAAACACTTTCAGCCTTGTCCTTGGCTACAACTTTCTCCTTTTTTAAGAAGGCAGAACCTGCCGAATACTTTTCTTTTTCTCTCTGCCATGCACTTTCTGAGTTTCCAAGGCTCACAGTCTTTCCCTAAAGCAAGAACGTCTTCGGAGCATCTTCCTTGTCCCTTTGTGGGGTCCCTACAGATTTTATTTTTAGATTCCTTTGAATAGCAAGACTTTCTTGCATTGCTGGGGGAAGGGGGGAGTATGTCATTCACCTTCCAGCCTTACATTACTGTGGCGATGTGAAACTAGCATGACTGATTGACTGGCTCTGTGCTAAATACTGTAATTGCTGCCGTGACTAGTCACTGCTTCTCAACGAGGAATTAACCTTTCTGAGTGCTTTGGCCTCATGCCTGCAACCCCAAGCAGCTTCCATAGCTCCCAGACATCCTGCAGCATTTCCCAGCCCTGGATAAGGAGGCCATTTGGGAGCAGAAGGGGGACACAGGCAGAACAGCCTTAATAATGTCCCTCAGAAGGGACACAAAACCTTTGGGAGCTGCAAATATAATTCAAATACAAATAGAGCAGGGGATTAGGCAGGGGACTGGGTCAGACCCAACTGTGTACAAACCAAAGCATGTCTGAAGCTGAAAGTGAGTGCAGCCTACCTCTTTCTTCCCTCTTTTTCTGCAGCTCCAGGTTGTGGGAGCATTTGTCACTGTCCTGGTGGAAATGGCACCGTGCTCACCTACCCTATAGCCACGAGCCTACTCTGCTAAAGCTGCTTCTGGGGGGCAGAAACCCTTTGGTGCCCAGCCCTACCTTGGAGAGGGGTTGACCCACACCTTGCTGGCAGTGGGGAGAGATCCCATGTTACCACAGCTGTGCCAGGAGCTGGGGCAGCCTCCATGGAAAACACTGGCAACTTCCCGCAGTGACACACGCGTGCCACCCTGCCGGTCCCCTCCCTGGAGGGAGAAAATTTGCTCTCAATGACTCTTTACAGGGGCTTGTACAAGGCTGTTACAGCTGGTAATTGGTGCCCAGGTCTGCTAATTGCATTCTGCCTGTTACCTAACCCGTGACTCACTCCTCTGAGCAGGCAGTCAGCCCTCGGGGATACAAATAAGGTGGGCTGGGGTGTGCAGGGCCAGGTGGGGGAGTCATTAGGGTTTGCCATGGAGTCCCCTGGCCCATTTCTCACCCCATGTCTAGAACTAACTTAAGTGAGATTTCTGGGGTGCACAACAGGGATAATAAGCAGGGCTGGAAGAAGGCTGGGGCAGGATAGGCAGTGCTGCCTCGTGGTTAGAGAGATGGCAAGTGTAAGCCTTGCCCCAATTGGCTGCTCCCCAGGTCAACCTTTCTTTGCCTGTTTCCCTCCTGGTGCCAAAGCTGATGGCCCAGGAAGGTGCTTGGGGTGGATGTTACACAGGGATTGAGCAGTCTCCAAACACGCTGCCTGCCCTCTGGAACAAGGGACACGGCCAGTTTACCCAGGAGAGGAGGTTGCCATTTAACAACACCCAGCCTGGTCCAAAAGGAACCTCTCAGACCCAGGAGGTATCATATAGAGCTGCCTAGCTTTGAATCGGTGTGCCTCACACCAAGTGTTTTCCTTTACTGTGCACTGCTTTGGATTTTTTTTGAAAAAATGCAGGAAATCTAATCTTTTTATCATTCATCCTCTGCAAATCCATGCCTTGGTGGAGGGGAGTTTGCCTGGGGACTTGTCTTCTCTTCTGATCAACAAGAGTTCTGCCTTGTTTGCCTAAGGGCAACCACCCTCCCACAGTGCTGGGATGCCAGGGCTGTGTCCCTCAGCATGGGTGTCACCTGGGAGCTTTCTTCGGGAGCTGTGTGTTGCACCAGACCCCACTTCTCCGGGAGCATAGCTGCATTGCTCCAGGGCAGCTCTGGGACACTGCTCTACATTTCAGTGACTCTAGGTTAAATTCTTTTTTTTTCCCTCCCCCCACTCCCATCCTGGTAAAATACAGGCAACTGGTTTACAGCCTGAAATAACACCTCACCGGGGACCCATGAAGATCAGCAAGTTAATCTTTGCTCAGAGCTTCAGAAGTGTGTGGCGTTAGCAGTGTCCCGATCACAGAGGTGAGGAGGACACAGAGAGGACCTGACTCTCTAACAGGGGTAGCCCATCTTGTCCCATCACACCAGGAGCAATAGGCTCAGCCTTGTGCCCTGTTTCCTGCCCTATGGGTCCTCCCAGAGTCATTGTCCTCTTTCTTTCATAGGAAATACAATTTCCTCCTGACGAACCACCACCTCTCTCTGGCAGGGGTATTCTGGCACCCCTTTTCCATAGGGCAGCTGATAACTCTGCCTGGTAATGAGTGAGGAGCTTGCTGCAGTGGACAAGTTCTATGCTCTTCCCTAGCCCTTCCTACCTTCCCTTTGTCAGAGCCTGAAGCCATGGTCAGCCCCAAGTGTGGGTGAGAACAGGCCCAGCCAGCATGGTAAGGGACCCAGGCCTCATGAATGCACCTTGTTCTCCAGATGGTGGGGGCAGCTGGTTTGGTACTCCATAATATCCAGGGCACAGGGGCACACACAGATCTGGGGTCTTCAGCCAGACATGTGAAGCTCTTTTCCTAGAGCACAGCCGCTTGCCAGCATCAGCACAGGGGAAAGTGAGAGGAAAAGGACCAAAAAAGAGGTGGGCTGGCAGAGACAGGAGGTAGCAGCTTGATCTGTGGTATGTTCTAACCCCCTAACCCACCACAGCACCATTTGCAAAAGCACAATAAGAGCTGCGCTCCCTCTGTGCAGAGGAGCCTCAAGAAAAGGAAAAAATACCTCACCATGTATTGCTGGTATCAACAAGCCCTTCCCATTAACACATAAACTCACAGTCCACCTCCTATTCCCATTATAAATGGTATTTAATTCTCCTTTACATGTGGGTTGCCAATAAATCGGTCCATTAATAATTTACAAGCAATAAAGAGTACAGTTCCCATAAATCGAGGATGTGTCACAAAACCCACTTAGTGTCACTCTAGCTGTGGCGAGGTGCTTGCAGCCAAGCACTGCTTCCTGCTCCTCTGGGCAGGAGGTGAGGTAGAGAGAGAAAGGGGGATGAGGACCCACAGCACTACAGGCAAGGGAAGGCAGAAGTGACGAGAAAAGGGCCTGGGAAGTCCCAAAAGCCAGGGTGGATGTATGCACATGTGTGAGTGTCCATGGGTGTACATTATGCACTTCTGTACACCCTGATTTCACATGGTTCCCTCAAGTGTCTGATCTGTCAGCCTAAGCAGGTACCAGAACCACAGGGATGGGGAAGAGACCATGAGTGGTATCCAGTATAAAGGTGGAAGACATCTCTCCAATAAAACATGGAAAACATAGTCTGAGGAGTTAGAATTTGTTACTACTCCTAGGCTCTGTATGGCCTCAAAGGCACCTGAAATACTACCCCAAGGGCATCCATTGAGGGCATCCTCTTGAGGAGAAAGGACACTCTGCCTAATAGAGTTCAGGGAAGAAAAGGCCTCTGAGAATAGCTCTTGGGAAAGGTGGCTGGCAGCACAGCACCAGCTCTGCTAGGTCCCAGCTCAGTCGTCACCCTCCTCAATCCACAACGGGCGGGTTTGTTCCTGAAAGATGCAGCCCCGAACCACCTTGGTCAGCTCCTCCACATGACTCCAGGCCTGGGGATCCACGCGGGCCCAAGAGCACGGCAGAGCACGAAGCACCTGCTCTGCAGCACGGCACATCTTCAGCACCTCCGAGTCCCGCGGGCCTGGCTTCCTCAGCAAGCTCCTGAGGAAACAGGGGATGCGTGTTATCCTTGTGTAAAGAGATGGGGTGGGAAAAATGCCAGAGCTTCCACTCGGATCCCTACAAGGACTCACACATACAAAGCTGCTTTTCCTACTCTTTTCCCACTGCATCCCACCTGGTGCACACACACACATACAGTTAGTACTCCCCTAAGGGTCTTTTGTCTCATCCTTTAAATAGAGATAAGGATTTCTCTTTTCCTCGATAATATTCGCCATCCATACTTAATGGTCTCTTCTTACCTGAGTCCTTTAATGTTTTTTTCTGTGACCTCGACATGGATAACAATGGGGTATATTTCACTTCTAATTAGATCCCTCACACTCTGAACTCCGAGCTCTAGCAGGCAGTGTTTATTCTGGAAGGAAATCAAATAGATTTACTGATTTAAATGGAGAAGAAATAACCCCAGTTCCTGACAGTTACATTAAATCAAACTCCATACTGTGAAATATCATTGCTTTTCCGATAGTAATTCCATTAAATGTGGGATTTACAGCTGAGGCCAAGAGGGAAGCAGAGAATTGAGGAACAGGGTCATTCACTATATCACAGCCAAACTGACCCAAGCGCCCACCAGACCCCCTGCTCAGCCAGTCTATCTTCATATCCCTTCCTCTGCATCACCCACAGCCCCAGATCTTCTCTATGTGACCCGAGCAGAGCCATAGCCACCTTGGTGAAGATGAGGAATGCAAAAGCAGGAAGGCAGCTTCAGCATCAGGCATCTCCCATCACTTCCCCCACACATCCCCAGTTGCCATTCCTCTCACCAGCATGGACCAAAACCTCAGGAGAGGCCTATTGCTTCATAGCCCCACAACATCTGGACCTAAAACACCCTCTGAGTCACACAGTCACTCCCCTCACCCCCTCAAATAAGCAAGTCTCTTTCTCTCAATGCTCTTCTCGCTTTTCCCTTCTTTCTGTTGTCCCCTCTTTAGAGGGGGCAGAGATCCTGTCCTGCCAGGACGCCTCATTCTTGTCCTCTCTCTCCACACCGAATAGCTCAGCACCTTCTCCATTGCCTCCCGTATCATGCGGATTCGCACAGGCTCCCTCTGATCCTGGGGGGAACTTCTAGACACGGGGTCCTCCTTAGCACAGGTGGTGTTGGGATGCCCTTCTGACAGCTTCTCTGCAAGCCAAGAGGAAAGGGAAATCTGAAAATGGAGACAATATCCACTTCTCCCCCCTGCATGTACTTTCTACCTCTGAACCTGCAGATTTGCTGCTAGGCTGATAGTTATCGAGCTCACTGTTCATAGATTCTGCAGAGCAAGTCTAATTATACAGCATTACATGTTGGCATGGATCTCCTGCAGCTTTCTGCTTACTGAACAAGCAACATATCATAGCTAAAGACACCTTGCAGAGCAAAAGCAG
>JAUBOD010000647.1:3336547-3352216 GCA_032353885.1 Nothura maculosa | reverse complement strand
CATGGATCTCCTGCAGCTTTCTGCTTACTGAACAAGCAACATATCATAGCTAAAGACACCTTGCAGAGCAAAAGCAGACTTTGTGTTGCATTACTGCAGCAGCCTAAGCCAGCCCACAGCTCTCATCCCCACCTTCCCTGCTGCCACATTGTTCTGTTCCAACCTTGCAACTGCTTCCAACATAATCCAGCAAAAAACTAATCGCTTTATTTTGCCTGATAAGGTTTCTGCAGGGTTAGTGATCCACATGGACTCACAGGTGGCTCCAGCAAGCAGCAGGGCCAGGGAAAGAGTGGGAAAGTGCATCTTGGTATGGGAGAAAAGGAAGGATATAGGGGGCAAGCTGAGCCCCCTTTTGTTGATTATGGAACCATCTCCCAGTGCTCATAGGTGAGCCCTGAGAGATAGCACAGGGTAACTGAGCTGCAGGGCCTGCAAACTTTTTAGAGGCTCTCAATGAGTCCTGATGTGCTGACCAGGTGCTAAGTATTGCTAGTGCCCAAACAGACCCACCTCAAAGCTTCTCATCCCACAGAGGAAAGCAGAGCTGAGCTTTTAACAGAAGGCTAGAGAAAACATGGGCCCAGATCATCTCTACACCAGGCAGGAGAGCAGCAGAAAGGTGAGGCTGAAACAGAAAACTGGGGGCAGAGCCTTAGAGGCCAGCAGGACAGCAGAGTCTAGCAGGGCCAGATCATCGGAAGTCAAGACACACTTGCACACATGTATCTCGCTCAGGAGCAGCAGACTGAGCCACTCGGCATGAGCAGTGCAGGGATCTACCTGCTGGCCGTGCTGTGCTAGGCAGTTGCCCACACCACCTACCTCCAGAATGAACGAGCACAACACGAGCCAGGAGCCCTAATAAGGCTTCTAAGGCTGCCTTTGCCTCTCATCTTTACATCAGGAATTATGTAATCTCTTCAAGATAAGGCATGTCTGGGATTCCACTCTCTACCTCTAAAGTTCAGGGTCAGCTGGGTATCCTCTGCTAACTCTGCCTGGCCATATACTGGTCTGGTTCCCTGGTAAAGCTGCCTCCCAAAAGCTATTTGTTTTCCTTGGGGTCAGCAAGTTCCTGCTGAAGATCAGCTGCCTTACATTAACTTTGCACTTGCTGGGGATTTCTCTGAGGTAAAATGCAGGCACTGTTGAAAAGCAAAATGGCTCAGGACTCCTGGGACCACTTTCTTTCCCTCACAAAGCAGAAAGGAGAAAACAGAATTTGTGGTCTCAATGTAAAGTCCCCAGCTGCAGTAAATAGCTTTTGAAGTATATCCCAATGCAATGTGAGGGGGACCCTGCAGAGGGCCTAGCAAGACAGGATATACAGCAAAGCCGCTTGGCTAACAAGCCCCGAAGAAGAAATTAACATTTGCAGAGCCTTCTCTTTTCAACAAGGCAGAGATTTTTCACAGCTACTCTCAAGAAAAGAAAACCCTCACCTTTTTAGTTTCTGCAGGTGGCAGAGGAAGAACTCTAAATAGAGGATAAGGGAAGGATAGGAAAAATGAAGGAAGAAGAAACAAAATAGATACTTGTCCTATGTGAAAATTCTCTGTGGGAGAAAAGAAAACACAGCCTCTGCAAGTGTGTGCCAACCTCACACTGCTGTCAGATGAAGTGAAGGACATAATGAAGGCTGAAAGGGATCCTGGTGAAGGCAGGACAAGAAGATCAACTGCAGATGCCATCTTGGACAGGGGATTCACATCTAGGAAGAGCCAACCACAGCAGCAAGACAACATCATCACCACCCACTCAAAGAAAGCCAGAATACCCTGATGCCTGAGAATCCCTTCCCTATGAGCCAAAGAGACAAAGCACTGCTAAGAACAGGAGGGTGCTCTTGGGAGCCAGTCAGCCCAAATGGCTGAAAAGTGACAAGTATTGTCTGGGAAGACTGTAAGACTGTAAGACCCTCACAGTTTAGCCGCTGACACCTCATGTCCTCTCCAAGCCCCATGAGACAAAGTTTCAGACTTTCTGGTCTAACAGCAGCTCTTCCCTGAACTGGATTCATCAAGGCCTCTTCAGAAGAAGAAATCACAGGAGGTAAAACAGGAAGATAACCTCAGAAAGTAGGACACTTGTCTACTTTGCCACAGGCTTCTACAACATCATTGGGCAAGTTAACTGATCATTGCCACCAACCTGCTGGGCACACATGAAAGTCCAGACGGGAGGTGGGCAAGTCCAGCAAGTTCCTGATGATCCGTGGTGCAATGCAATCAGGTGACAGCACCACAGGACGTGGTGTCTGGACCACCACGGGGTGTACCAGGTTGTAGGGCTTCAGGCTCCTGTCTCGGTCTGGAAGAGAGGAATGAAGTAAAAAAAAAAAAAATCAAGGGTGAGAACACGCTGACTGCCATCAGCCTAGAATCCCTGCAGTTCTCCCTGCATCATGAGTTCTAACTCATGGATGCACCTACCAACCCTATGTCTTAGGAGAGATCTTCCACTGGTCATTCTACTCTCCTATAGGCAGATATCCCATCTGTAACCTCCCTCCTTATCCAATATCTAGGGAAACACAGGTGTTACATATCAGGCTATTCTCCTTTCTCTCCATAATTTGCTGGATGTCCCCATAAACCACAGCAGCAGTGATGGGGAGCCTCAGAAAGCCCAGGAGAAGCAGTGGCTTTAAACATGCTCAGGCTTCCCCAAAACCCATCAACAGGGTAATATGAGAGATTCTGGTCAGAGAGGCTGAGGTATCCCAGTTGTCAATTTACCTTCAGTGCCCACAGAGGACACAGGGTGATGGGGCTGCTAGAGGGGTGAGAGCTCACCTGAGCAGGGATCCAGCCACAACTGCTGAGAGGGCTGTCCCGGGTTCTCCTGTGTCTTGAATTTTACCAGGCGTAGTTGGTCCAAGGCTCGTTTCTTTAGCTGAGGAGAAAGTGGGGGGACTAAGGCTGAAAACACAGATATTTTCACACACACAGCTGACTGCAGAGGACATGCAGGAAAGGAGGTGGAGCACACATGGAAAGAAATCAGGCCTTTCCCACCAAGAGGTTCAGGCTGGGAAAGAGAGAGTAGGTAGGAGAATAATCACAGAACAAAGAGGTTGGCTGGGCTGTAAGAGTCCACTCGGCTTGTTAGCCAAGCTGCCCCCTCCAAAAGAGCTGGTCTGTTCTCAGAGCAGGGCAGACTACATGCCAAAGCATGAGGGTGAACATAGGCACACACATACACAGCTCTCATTGCTGGTTTCTCTGGCTTACATTATTTCGGTGGCCCTTCTGCTGCCCAGGCATCTGACCCTTCTCTTGGATCTTCAAAAGCTGGTGGGCCCTGAAAATACAAAGAGGTTGCCCTCAAGCAACTCTAGAGCCCTCAGGGACATTAGCTTGCTGTAATCTTCTTCTGCAACCTCCTCAGAGACATGCTGAAGGATAAGCACATAAAATCCATCACTCAACTACCCAGTCTCTCAAGGGTGCCCAGATACCATCACATTGGTCCTCGATACAAGGCTTGGACAGCTCACACTATAATGATGGGAAAAAGCCAAACTGCATTCAGGACTGCTGGTGGATGCTCATTGCAGAGAAATCAAACAGGTACCCCAGAGAACCCCTACCTTTCTCCTCACCCTGTTACCTGTTGTAATTGGGTATTGTCCCCTTGTCCAGGTCCCGCAAAGTCAAAGGATCAACACGGGAACAGAACCACTCCAGACGTCCTTTGTGCATGGTGTCTGTGACGTGGAGGATTTCCCGACACCTGACACATAGTGCGTAAGGGTCCAACTGCTCCGTGAGGGATAGATTAGTGCGTACATAGAAAGAGTCTCCAGAAATCTTCTTCCCTTCCTCCAGGGCTTCACGTAGAGGCTGATATCCTAAAGCAAAACAGATACGTCAGCACAGGCAGGGACACAAGAGGTAACTATCACTGGCAAGAGAAACTGTCAAGACAGCCAAATCTCTAGCACAGAAATGATGCTAGAGATAGGAGTTCAGAGGAGGCAAACAGAGAAAGAAGTCTACACCTCCATGTTATAACTTAGCGGATACACATATCGCGCTAGACATGACAAATAACTAGAACTATGGCCAATCCCTGTGTCACATCCTGGAGGCCTAGGACCAAACAGGAGAGGAGAAAGAAAGTCTGAGATTTACCTCCAAGACTAGGTGGAGGGCCTGGAAAGGGAGGCAGAGAGCCTAAGGGAGACCCAGCTGCCAGGGGTTTACCTTGCAGGTCCAGCTGGAAGACAAGATTAGAGGGTTTGTCCCAATGCAGCAGGCTGAGGTAGGCAACCTCCCGGGTACAGTTCTCCAAGGAAAGCACCTTCTCTTTCAGCGATGGGACCTTCAGCTGGCAAGAATCAAATGGTTTTAGAAGAGCCTGCTAGAAGAGCAGTCTCCTCCCCACCACCAACTCCTCAACCACCAAAGCTAGAAATACAGACCAAGGCAGGCCCAGAGAAATCTCTACCTGAGGATAAGACATCCTCATTAAGTCTCTGAAATATCTTCTGACACCTACTGCCAAATCTGGATACTGGACTACTATAGAACTGAACATATGTGCCCACAGATGTATATGTCCAGGGGGAGGATGGGGTTGGTTTATTTTCAATCACAGGTGGACATTAATTCAAGTGTCTTAGCTGCATATCAAGTAGTGTCATTCTTGCCAAAACAAATGTCCTTCCCTGCTCCAGGTACCTTCTCCAAAGCAATTATTCTCTATAGCTTGAAAGGGTCATGAAGGCTTGCAAAACTTCACTCCAAAATTGATTGCTTTGCAACAGGTGTGCACAAAATGCAGTGTGCAAACTGCTCCAAAATGGTATAAAGCGACAGACAGGTCCAGAGACACAGTCATATTCCTGTCTTAACTTGTGCATCTCCTTATTGTTTCTTCCCCTCCCACAGCTCAAAGAAGTGTTCCAAGAAAACTCAGCATTTTCACATGCACTGCAAAGTGACCTGAATGCCTGTTCATGCTGCACAGAGCTGTAGACAAGGAGTAGTCTCTGGAAACAAGAGAAATAGAGGTGCACCTCAAGCTGGCAGAGCCTAGCTTGCACTGGAGCTTGTTTCATACTCCTTATGTCTCAAGTGCCTTGCGGCAACCCCATTCCCAGACTCACCTCAATGAGCCGGCAGCCTTCCCTGAGTCCTGCACTCTCGACCTGTGAACCTGGCTTGACCCACTGGACATAAATCCCTGTCCTGTTCCCCCCAAGGATGGAGATATCTGCTGCAAGCCTCTTCTCCTGCGGTGATGAATTGCTGGGGTGCCCCATGCTTGAGAGTTGTACCACCAGGGACCTGACAAGGAAAAACACCAAGCTCAACTACTGAAGTTTGCTGCCTTTCTTAGGAAATTGCCCCCATGCCTGTTGTCTAGCTACAAGGCAGTACTTTTATCAGGTACTAAGAGGTATGGAGCTCATAATTCAATCATTACCAGGGTACCTGGTATGAAAGAACACCCAAGTTCCATTCCAACCCACTGGCCACAATGCAAGCTGTCCTGGTCTTGTCTCAAATCAGACAAAACCATCCAAGTCCAGCATACCAGCCTCATCCCGGCCATAATACATGGAACAAGCCAGAAAAACGGGGCCCTGCTGGGAAATAAGGACAACAGAAACTTCATTTCTTCCCTTTCCTGCTAGCAGAAAAGAGCCCACAGTATAAAGGGAGAAAGAAATGGCCCTCCGAGCATGGTCTCCCAACAGGGCAAAACAACCCCCAAACAGCAGACTCAAGAGTGCTTATTTAACAGAGCAGCAGTCACCTCCTGGTCACCTCCTTGCGGCTGGGAAGGGTGGACAAGCAGATCTCCGACTTCACCCTGGTGTAGGTGCTGCTGGAAGAAGAGGAGAAGGCACCAAGCGACACACTAGCAAAACCACTGCCTAGGAAAGAGAGCAAGAGGGAGAGACAGGGCACATCACCCCTCCAAGCACTGCAGGGAGCCCGCATTCTCAGGGTGGCTGAGGTCTGTCACCTCCCTTCCCTGCATTTTCTAGCATCTGACTAAGAAAGTGAAATTGCAGAGAGGGTTTGAACAGGCACCCTCCTTGAAAGGGGCACTCCCAGAGACAGGAGAAGCCTTAGGACTGTTTTCCCGTGATTCCTTGAAATAAACAAATAACTTCCCATTCCTATCAGCATTTTGATCATAAGTTGTGTCACAGCGAAATCCAGAGCCATCTGGACATGCCCTGAGGAACTCAACCACCAGCATCCACCACAAAATGTGCCAGCACCAAGAGATCCATTGCAGGAGATTTACAGCCCATCACCAAAACAAGCATTTATCTGCTCTGACTTTCTTCCCCAATTCCAAAGGAGCTTTTCATAGACAGAAGTTCTCCATAAATTAAATAAATTAGGTGTGAATAGCTACATGGTCTGTGGGGTAAGCCAGCTTTCTAGCTGCAGTACTTCACAGAATCTAATGAGGCACGTTTCTGTCCATGGCACCCTGCTATGTGTACAGAGCCCTCAGTGAGCTGCACAGACCAAAAGCCTCACAGAGGAGTCATCTGCCCACCCTCCTCTTCCCACAGCCACCACTTCCTTGTAACTAAATCCTTTAGGGAAAGTCTCAGCTGTGGTACCTGTTGCATCTTCCATGCTGCTGAAGGAGCCACAGGACAAGCTAGAAAGGACAAAAAGGTGAGATATGAGACAACAGCTTTTTTAAAGCCCGCTTACAACCCATTCTCAACTCCCTCCCCACAGCTTTTCCCCACCCCAACACAAAACACTACCCAACCAGCATGCAGTTATCAGGCAGCCCATGCTCAGCCCTGACTGCCAGCTTCCCCTTCCCTGCCATTCAGGCACCTCAGGCCCCCACAACCCCAGCAGAGAATACACAGAAATTCAGGCAGCCTCTGGAAGTCACCTTTTGTAGGGCATGCATCGATCTTCCCGCTGCCGCCGGAGGATGGAGCCGATGCAGGGTGGAAAGGGGAAGGTGGAAAGACGATTGATGTCCTTTTCACTGTCAGGAGTTACGTCCTTGAGCAGAGGGAAAGAGAGATGTCCACTAACACCAATGCCCAGCATCTCTCTTGCCTCTCTCCTGGCTAGGTTGCAAACAGTTCCTGGTGTACTACATGCCACTTCAGAGATCATCCACATTCCTCTCATCCTCTCCTCTCAGAGATCATTCCAACTGCCCAGAGATAATTTGCCATCCCAAAGGAGAGAACAGGGATGGAGATGCATGCCATTGAATCCCTGTCTTTTTGCGAAGTACAAGCAATAGAACTAATATCTAATGAAGCAATCAGACTCACCTTATCCGTATAGCTTGCTCTTAGCCATAACACACCTAGAGGTGTAACCTTTGTGACTATCCAATTTAACATTCTATATGATGAGGATTCAGAGTCAAAGAGACCTCAGTAAGAACATGGCTTCATTAAATTCTATATCAGACAATTCTATTGTCTTTAGAAGAGCTAGGATTTCTCCCCTAATTATGTAGAAAAAAAACCCCAGCTTACACAGGGCAGTTGATTTTTGGCACATCACACAGGAAGAAGTCTCATTCACCACTATTTCCCAGCTAGTGAAGTATTACACACTTCAGCACAGCATTAGTTGGTTTATTACCGACAAAGCTTCACTGCTCAGTTTTGCTCCCAATGTTAAGACATTGCCTCACTCCATGTCCTCCAGCAAGTCAAAGACTGGTCCTATGCTTCTGTGTCTGTGAATCACTGCTGTCCTTAGCTCAGGCCAACATCCCCTGGTCAAGCACTCACCATGCTCTGAATAGTAGCATCCTCCAGAAAGGGGATGGCAGAACCTCCCAGGGCTTCCACAAACCCATTAGTCAGGCTGGAAGGCTTGTCTATGAGGCTCCAGCTGCTGCTGAGATTGGAGCACAGGGAGTAGGAAGAGCTGCACATCTAGGAGAGAAGGGACCCATCAACCCATTGCAAACCCCAAGAAATAGCCCTAGTCTCTTTCCCTTCACCATTCCCCTTCTCCATTCACTTCTCCATTCCCTTCCAGCCTCCCTCACCTTGCCCAGGCTGCGGCTGCCTTGGCATCGCTGCAGTTGGGCCTCCAGCGTGCTGTTCAGCCCTTCTGCCTGGCTCAGTTTGCTTAGGAGCTCATCCCTCTCTTCTTCCAGGGTCCGCACGCGTTTGCGGTACTGGTCCTTCTCAATCAGACTCTGGGAGTACTGCAGCTGCACCCCATCTCGGCTCTGGATAGCCTGCAAGGAGCTAAGCTGCAATTAAGAGGATTGCAACAGTAATCCCCCCTTTCCCATTTTGGCATGACTGAGGAATATCTGCTGAGGAAGGACTGAAGAATATCAGCCAAGGAAGGACTGAAGAATATCAGCTGAGGGGTATATACAGCAGAGAAAAAAACCCCGATACTGCTGGGAGATGAATTCAGGAAATGCTGGGAGAGACAGTTCACCTGGTCCCGCTCTTTCTCGATCTCCTCCAGCTGCAGCAACACCGTGTTCATCCGATGCTTGTAGAGATCACAGTCCTTCTGCAGCGTCCGATATTTCAGCTGCAGATCTTCCACCTCCTGGAGGTACTGGTAGGAGTGATCAGTGAATATTAGCTCTCCCAGAAGTGGGTAGCATAGCTTCCCTGACTCTTCCCTCCCCTCTCTTCCATGCCTGGCTGCCCATGCAGATATAGAAGTAGCAAGGGATATAATACCTTATCTCTCAGCTCTTCAGCCCACTGCAGCTCATTCTGCACAGAGTGGAGTTTCTGGCAGAGATCTTGGCGGTCATCTTGAGCTTCCTTCCAGTCATGCTCCAGGATGTCCAGCAAGATCTGCTCAGAGCCGGGCACTGGGCCCTCACCTGGCATCTAGGAGGAGAGATGGTACCCTCACTTCACTGCAAGCACTGTTGGAGCATCAGACCAGGTAAGCTTCTGGGTCAGCAGGTGAACAACAGGTAGACTGACAATATTATGGTCATCATTACTGTATAAATCTACCATGCACTCACAACTCGACTGCAGTGTGCAGGTCCAGTCCTCCCATCTCCTCCAAGCAGTCAGGAGGACTGGCAACAATCCAGGCAAGAAGAGAGGTCAGAGCACAGAGTGGTCCCTCTACAGGGAACAGATGAGTAGGCTGGGTTGTCAAGTCAGAAAAGCAGCAGTTGAGGGGCATACAAGCAAGATCTGTAAAATCACAGGCCACCCTGGACAATGGAGAGGAAACATCTCTCTGAAGTCTCTTCCCAGAACATAGCAGGTAAAGAACTGCTCTGCCAGGGGTAACCAAGTGAAGGACCAGACAATGAGGCCACCCATTACATTCAGATTTAGAAGGCACCTCCGTTTTTTTGAGCTCCATAGCACCTATCTTGAGGCCTTAGTGTGAGGTCAGACCTCCCAGGTCCTAGAACCAGCTGGATCCTTCCAGTCCCATGACCAAAATATGGCCCCTATGAGGGCCCAGGCCAAATAGCAGCGTCTGCACAAAGGCTACAGCTCCGGCCTCTCTCACCCCAAGTAATTCCTCTCAGTATATGAGGTTGACCCTCATAGTGCACAGAGAGAGGCACAAAGTCACACGTGTGAGCACACCTAAGAGGCAGATACCCGAAAACAAGGACAAATCACTGCCCTAGACCCAAGGGCAACAGCAACAGCAGCCACCATAGGCAAGCACCTTAGCCATAGGCTAAGAGGAAGTAGCCAGGTAGGCTGTGATAGCCATTGCCCCCTTCTTTCTAGCCATTTCACCAGGGAAGAAGGTGGCCTAGAACCTGCTCTACTCCATCAGATACCTTTAGCATGCCCTGCAGCTCCTGCAGCGATGCTGTTAGCTGCTGGTTCTCAGCCCACAGCTCAGACACTGTGTCAGGGTGGCTCCGCTCCTCTGCCTCTCGCTGGGGCTGTGCAGAGACCTGTTTCCTCAGCAAGCTACATTCTTCTTCCAGGCTGGTGACTTTGCATTTCAGCTGGTCCACCTGCAATACAGAGAGGAAACACAGTTTACCACACACTCGTGCGAGCACCTCTGCTTTAGAGGGGAATGAAGCAGAGAGGAAGCTGGGCACAAAATTGGTCTTTTTAGGCAAGGAATATGAGAGCTGAGAAACCAAGTGAAAGAGTACCCTGCAGCTGGGGTAAAGTGAACACAGCTGCACATACAAGGTTTTCACTGCAGGGCATGGGAGGAAGATGCATTTGCACCATTTTTTTTCTCCTGTAAATGTTGTCAATCTCAGGAGCCCCTCTTTGAACAACTTGCTACCTTGGAGCATCCACAGTGCAGCTGGCCCTGATCCCACATGAAGCAGGGCCCTCTGAGATGCTGCCAAGGCCAGCAACTGTGACAGTCTCACATGGCTTTCTAACTAGAACATCTGAGAAAAAAAATCACAGCAGAAAACTCCATGGAAGGCTGTTCAGCAAAGGGGAGAACCTCTGGCATGGGAAGTGTTTGAGCATCAAATCACTACAGGCTGCAGGATTTCACACACGTACCATCTCACACTTGCCTAGTCTCACACTCTTCCATCATTGTATCACTAGAGACATGGGAGGGTGACAGGGAAGTTCATGTTGGCCTTATCTGACCATTCTCACGTCAACATTCCGATTCCTCAGCATGCATCCATCCCACAACCAGAAGCCCAGGGGCTGGAAGCAGGAGCAGACATGAGCCCAAGCTCACTGGTCCGTCATTTCTTAGACACAGAAGGTGATTACTTTTACATTTAAGACATGGTCCCCAAAGACCTGCTGATGAGGTAAATCAAGAAAGCAGTTTCAGAACCAGGTGGGGCTTTGAGAGCATGGGATTGGGTAAGATATAAAGTCATTGAGCACTAATAAGCACTGTCAAGATACCCAAGAATGAATACAGAGTCTGAATCAATTCTGCAGATCTGGACTAGTCACTGCTTCCAGGACTAGTCACTTCTGGACCTTAGAGTAGCAGCAGTCAGGAGGGAAAGGCATGTTGGGACTTCGTAGCAATTTCTCCTCCCTAGTTATCCACAGGGTATTCACCTCTCTGTTCAGAAAATACCCAGGAGAGTTGCCATTGGCAAGAAGACTGGAAAAAAAAATTTTTAAAAAAAAAAGGCAGGAGGGAATTCCAGTGCTGGCAAACCAGAAGGAATGAAAGGTACCCGCAGGGCTGCGCGAGAAGCCCAGGCCTAGACTGGCATGGGAAATACCACAAGGCAGCAGAGGAAGAGTTTTAAATAGGCTCAAGGTAGAGCCGTCCCTGCCCAGACAGGAAATGGGTGCATTTAATGGAGGCGAGAGCTTGGCAGCTGGAATGCAGTGTCACGAATTCCTTCAGGCATGCAGTATGAGCCTCTGAAATGTCAGAGGGCTAAGTGGTGGAGATGGACTCTGGGCCAAAACAGCCCTATGCATAGCAAGGGCTGCTGGGCAGCTCCACGCAGCATGCACACACCTAGAGCCTCACCTACAGACAGATCCACAATCCTGATCACCATTCGAAAAATGGAGTGCAAGCCCTTTCCTGGGAAGGAAGAAACACAACCAAAATAATATGCAAGCTGAAAGAACTAGCTCTCCACCACATGTCTGTGCTGATGGGACACAACACAGGTGTCCACTGACAGAGAACACAGCACAGGTTGACAGGGTAGAAAATACAAGCAGAAACAAACAATGCACCTTACAGTAACAGTGGCCAGGCGGAAAGAGGACAAGGCCAGCCCTGGAAAGGGTGTCACCCTGACAGCTCCTCTGAACAGTTGTTTCAGGCTTCTCTACATGACACATCTGCAGTCACAGCACAGCACCACCACCTCTTTCCTGAGATGGGGCCCACGAAATGAGGTACAACGGTTCAGGCTGACCAGCTGCATCGAGTACACACGAATCAGAGTGCAATGCTGCACAAATACACCAAATAATGGAAAGCAATATTTGAAGAGGTGAAAGCCAACAACAGAAGTCTCGCATGCCATACCCACGACTTGGCCACTCTGCCATGCTTGCAGCACATTCCTCATGAAGACCCATCCAATCAACATGTATCCATATATCCTGATACACGTTCAGCTATACAATGGATCAGCGCCTTCATGCTCAAATGCCACCATGCACAGACATCCACATACTGCCTGTCAGCTGCACCACCACATTCATTTCCTCAGTGACTGTCAAATCCCCCGTCTCCTGCCCCTCTTGCTGACAAGACATGCCCCCCACACTCCCTGGTGCCGTACCATGAGCTGCAGGTCCCGGCTCCGCAGCACAGCCAAGTTCTTCTCCTCACAGAGCTGAGCATAGCGCATGGCCATCATGTAGTTCTCATCCTTGAGCCTCAGGAGCTCCAGGCTGTTGGAGTCCCACTCCTCCCTCAGCTGTTGGCAACGTTCTTGCACCTTCAGGAGTTCCTGCAGCCGCTGCTCCAGCCGAGCCTGTTCTTGCTCCAAGGCCTGGTTTTTCACCTGGAGTTGGTGTTCCTTCAGGAGGTGCTCTTTTCGCTGAGCCCTCACCTTCTTCACCTCCATCATCAGGAACTGAGTTAGTCCCTCAGGGCCTTCCTCATCTGGGATAGAGAAAGGAGAATCATGTCCTGGCTGCTTAGACAGGGGTAATTCCCCAAAAACCAGTCCACATATTGGCCTATTACTACATCCAACAAGGATAGTACAGCTTCCTGAGATGTGCAGCCTTCCTCATCCTTGTACTTATGGCACTATGGTCCTATGTACACATACCCATGCCAGAACCCCCAGCAAAATTCAGAGCAGAAGATGTCAGGAATCCTCAAAAGCAGCTAGCTTTTTTTAGCAGGCAGCCAGGGTTTTATGCACAAGCATGCACATACACTTATTTCTGACATTTCCAAAGCAAGCAGCAACTAAAGGGAGAAGGAGCACCTGCCCCTACCCAGGATCATAGAGCAGCGCTGGGCCGGCTCCTTCCCTGTTAGTCGGGTGTAGTGCTCCGGGTAATAAAACTCCAGGGATTCCAGGAAGGCTTCATAGCCTCGTTTCCCACGGCGCCGAAGGATGTCCATCAGGTAACCTGGAAGAAGGGATAAAGGGGTAGGATGAATTCCCTGCAAACCAGAGAACAACAACATAGCCCAACCTTATTATAGAAAATAGCCAAGCCTTCCACCAAGTCTTCTTCCCTCCACAGGAAGGACAGGTTGGAGATGGGACTGAGGTGAGAAAGTTGCCTGTATATAGGCACATAGGGAGTACCCACAGAGGAGAAGGAGAAGATCTGGCCACAGAGCATTCCAGTCAACAACAAAATAGCACTGCAGTAGGAGGGAGTCAAAAGGCTAGAAGAACAAGTGGTGAAGAGTATCCACTCTTTGTAAAAAACAGATTCTCCCTAAAAACCAGGTCCAACTTAGCACAAGTGTGTGCTTTCTCTCACCTGTGCGGTTGCTCTTGCAAGGGAATCGGCAGGAATTCAGGACCTCTTCCTCATCCTGCTCGTCGATCACTCGGCACTGGCGCAGGTACGGGGTGAGCTTTGCCGGGTTCAGGGAGCGCGTCAGCTGGTGCCGGGCGCTCTCAATTTTCTCCCAGAGGGTGTCTTCTTCTTCCTCCTCCTGCTCTGAAAGGCTGGAGCTCTGGCCAGGACCATTCTCCAGGGCTTGAAGAATAAAAGGAAAAAGAGAAAGTCTGAGGACAGACAGTGGAGAACAGAGAAAAAGGCATGGGAGAACATGAATCACAGTACGACTCTATGAATGCTTTGGTTCTTCTGCAATAGTATCCAAATATTTCTGAAGCCATTTAAATTACCAGTCTGGTTGTCTGGATCCTGACATGTCAGCCTAGGGCCTTACATTCACAGGAGGCAGAAAGCAGTGGTGCCTATAGGAGTAAAGATCACATACTGCAAGAAGCCTAGAAAAAAAATCCACTAGACCTTCAGTCATCCTACCTTTTTTCCTCATCCCTGCTTCAGGAATGAGGGATTCTATAGCTTGTGACATGCTCCCTCACACTGGCTGTACACAGGTGGATTTCCTCAGGGATCCATTTCCTCTGTGCATGCCTCAAGAGTCAGTAACCAAACTGAACTTCTTGAAGGCAGGATACCACAGAGCAGCATGGCTCAATGTATCAGAGCCAAGGAGGAATTCCCTGGATCTTCCACACATTGCTCCTGGGTCCTGGAAATACTCAACAACAAGGTAATGTCTCTGTCAGCTAAAACATACAGAAATCCACTGAAGCCAGTGGATGAAGGACACCCCTACAGCAGTGATGAACCGGCTCCGTTAAATCATGCTGGCTGTGATTAAACACGGAGAACTCTTCCCAGCTGGGTATCAACAAAGCCACCACATCAATTTTCACTTAAGAAATAAAGCTTCACAGGCCAGCACAAATCTTTTCAACTCACAAGCCAAAACACAGCAAGGACCTTCTGAGACCTGGCACCTATTTTTCCTCCCCAGTTGCACCAATACTTTCCACTCTGTTGCTGGCATCAAGTGCAGCTTTCCTACCCAAGCCATGCAAATAACCTCTGCGGCAGTGAACGCCTTCTTGTTGCATGAAGGCAACAAGAAATAAATCTCCTGCTCCTTTTTCCTTCCCCTTCCCCTCCCTGTTCTGAGAATGATACCATACTATTTTAGACAGTCAAACAGCGTGGCAAGCAGTCTGACAGAGAGCTGTGCAGAAACTAATTCTCCAAGTATAGAGATGGTTCAGGGTCTGTGGCATGCAGGATAAAAGGAGGGGGCAACTGTTGAGCCCACCAAAAACAAAACAAATAACAACAACACCTCAAATAGCTGATTCTCAGCACCAAAGGGCTTAGGAGCCTAAATACCAGTACAGATTTGCACCATCCTACCGATAAGGAGGATGAAAAAAGCACCAAAAATGATTTTTTTCTGACCTTCTCTCTCATCTGGACACACTCCTTTGCCAGAGGGGCAATTATGAAAAGTGTGGTGCAACAACAGGTAGCGGAACGTGTGCTGGGCTCCAAACTTTGCCTCCCATTTTGAGCTTTGCTCCTTGGCAGCGGATTTATGCAATTAAATCAAAGTGTTTCTCACATAAATAAATAAATAAATATAAAGGGGACAGGAAAAGTGTGCAGGCAGCTTCTTGGCACTGGAGGCTTGGCAGAGAGCAGGGGCAGAGGGGACAGTGCTGGCACCTGCGGCCCAGTGTGCGCCCTCTGGGCCTGGGTGCTGGCCCTGACGGAGGGTGCCCTGTTTGCCCCATTCCTCCCCCTTGGCGAGCCTGAGGACACAGAGCGACTCCCGGGAAAGACGGGAGGCTGAACCCTGGGGAGCAGGGAGCAGCTTGGGAAAGAGGCGCCAAGAGGAACCACTCTTCCCCCCACCGCCACCCCCGAAACTCGGAGCGGTGGAAAAACAAGAGAACCAAAACCAAGCGGAGCCGGTGCCGCCGCCTCCCGCTGCTCCCAAGCGGCGGCAGGAACGGCGGGAGCCGCCGCACGGGGCCGCGGGCGCCGGGGGAAGGAGCGCGGCCGCCGGGCCGGGCCCAGCCGGGCCAGGCTGGACCGAGCCGGGCCGGGCCGCGCCGCTCGCGCCTTACCTGCCATGCCGCCGCGCCGCAGGTGTGTGCGAGGCGCCCTGCCCACCCCGCGGCACCTTTACCTCCTCCTCCCGGCTTCCCTCCCTCCTTGCTTGCCTCCCACCCACCTTCCCTTCCAACGCCCGGCCCCCCCGGGCGGGAGCC
>JAUBOD010000647.1:3305292-3329170 GCA_032353885.1 Nothura maculosa | reverse complement strand
AGAGATCTGTGCTGGGAGCACTTTGTGGTTTAGGCCACAAAATGGGTCCTAGTGCCAGCCTGGCCCTGAAAAGCTAGACTTAGGGTTAGAGTTAGGGTTAGGGTTAAGGTTAGTGTTAGGGTTCAGAGAATGAGAGAGTGTAAAGGCAGCATTGGAGTTGATGTCGAAAGAAGGTGGCAAACGAATCCTTGCTGTACCTAGAGATCTGTGCTGGGAGCACTTTTTGGTTTAGGCCACAAAATGGGTCCTAGTGCCAGCCTGGCCCTATAAGAGAGAGGCTATAACCTCTTTCTGCTCCCATTAACACTGCCTGAAGATAAGTGCTCTCCAGGGTCTGTGTCAGAGGTTGATCTGTGCAGACTTCCACTCAGCACACATCAACAGAGCTGAACTGTAGGGCCAACATCTACAGGGAGAATGAAAGCTAACACCAGAGAAACTCAGTACAGATATGCCATAAAGACAAACATCTAGGTGCCAGAACAGAGGTAGGAGGGTAACATGTCGGACTTTATTTCTCTCTCCACATATTACCATTGCCACCCCGGTCGCCTTGTCTGATGCTGCCCTAGATAACACAGCAGGTCTTGCAGATCTCTCTGCTGCACAAGCTCTGTGCTGGAGGCCTCATGAATAAAAGTAGTGTTATGCTCTCCCTAAGCACTTCTCCACTCCTGGCATTCTTGGAGCTCCTCATTTCTGTGTCCCAAAATCAATACACCCAGCTACCTCCTCAATTTCCCTCACTCTCCCACAGTAGCCCCTCAGACCATCCTGCAGAGACCAGCATCAGCCAGGCCCAGAGATGAGCTGTCAGTTTCAAAAAGAAGAAAAGCAAAGCATGGGAGGAATCAAAGGCTGTGGGACAGCAGCAACCACATCTCACTTCTCAGGATACCAACCCCGCCTTCACCACAATATCAGACCTTGGCAAGTCCTAGGAATGTAGCCCCATGTTTTGCAGTGCAGCTGCATCCCTCCCTGGTATTTGGATGTCCATTTCCCCTGGGAAGGACTTGAGCTCTGCCCCAGAGATATGATCCTCAGCCTAAAGGACACAGACAGACCCGAACTGGAGCCTGTCCAAGAGCAACGAGCTTTCCAACTGCTTTCCCTTTCTTGGGGGTCTGTTAGTCACATAAACAGGAAAAGCCTGGCCTTCTCCCCCTGGCTCTGTGGCTCTGCCTCCCCCTCTACTCTGCTGCGTGTGCTGGCGTGATACAAGCCCTTGTGTTTGCCTGCTTGGCCCCCAAGGGAGGAGCTGCCGCCTGCCCCCTGACCTTCAGGCTCCGCGTTTCCTGTGGCAGCCAAGGAGGGAGACTAGGCCCCTTCATCCAGACACTGCGGCTGGGCGTAAAGGGGCCTCTGCGGGACACTGTGGGGGAAAAAAATCTCATAGTAGCCCTGTCAGAGGAATTCAAGGTCCCCCGTGATTCACCGTACTCTGGGAGAAGTGCGAACAGCACTGGAGCAGAGAGCTTCCAGGCGTCTGCTGGAGGGGAGCGTGGCCAAAATGACAGGGTGAGGACTGCTCTGGCCCTGCAGCCTGCTCTCCAACCCCTTCTTTAGTTCTCAGCACTTATTTTTAAAAGTTCTGCGGTATTCCCTCCTAAAACCAAAGGCATTCACTCTGGGCTGGGGCTGCTGCCCAGGAAGGCATGCGTGCAGGACCAGAGTAGCCACAGAAGGTGCCCGCAAGCAAGGGGTGCAGCTCCTCCTCCCCGGAGACAGCTCCAGCTCCGAGTCGCCTTTGCAGAGACCAGCACTGTTAACCCTCAACAAGCAGAGCACAGCAACAGGGTTAGATGCTCATCTTAAAATGAAAAGGCTGGGACTCCCTTCTAGCAGGATAGCGTGGCATTACCTCCTTCCTCCAGATTCCTTTAGCAAGAAATAAGCCAAAAGAGGCATTCCTTGCCCCGCTGCACACTGGGGCACAAGAGAAAAACCTGGATCTCCCAAGTAATGTCCCAGGGAGCAGGCAATCCCAGACTGAGAACTCCTGAAGGAAGCAAGGATATGGACTGAGTCCTGCTGCAAGGATTCTGCTTGAAAAGCCGATCCCTGTCCCTGGGTCCTGGTCCACAGTTTCCCACTGGGATCTGTGCCAGCCTTGGCTTGTAAAATCCCAGGGCACCAGCCAGATGTGATGCCCAGTCTTCGCTGCCTGGCATAAGATGCCGGATGCCAGAGGAGACACAGGAAGGGGGAGGAGAGGATGGTATCCCGGATCAAAACCTCTCGCATGCCTCTGTGCTGATTTCCACTCTGCCCTGGAATGCGCCCGCCAGCAGCATGTGGGAAAGTAGAATCAGCAGAGACCTTGGATGTGTCAGCTCTCCGGCTGAGTAAACAAGAGGAGCCGTGGCAAGCATTCAGTTCCAAGCATCAGAGACCTTGAAAAGGGGTCTGGAGACGGAGAAGTTCTTCTTTCCTCTCCTTCCGCACAACCCCTGCAAAGTATCTGCTAACCTCTCCCCTACCTCAGGTGCAAACACTGTGTCCTCTCACCCCTACCATGGCATGTCTGGAGAAGTATCGCTCTGGGAGATAAACAGCCTTAGGCAATTCTGGCACTGGGCTGTCAAATCTTACACTCTTAGAGCAAAGAGCCCCTAGGAGAGATAGTGCCATAAGAAGGAAAGGGAGTCTGGCGAAGAGGTAGGAGAAGAGGATTTATCATCCCCATGCATACCTATCTGAGCCCCTTGTCCCCCTCCCAGAGGGCACGGAAATCTCTTTTCTGCTAGCAGCATTGGCACCACCTTGACAAGTATGGAAATGGCAGGGACAGAGGCATGCTGCACCTTCCAGTGCTGACCATGGAACTACGTCACTTGCTCCAGCTGCAGGCATTTCCACTGCAGGATGCCAAATCCTGTCTGGCACCATCTCTGCAGGTTTCACAGCATACCTGATGGCTCAAGGAGAGGCTGAGAAGGGAGAGGTTTCCCTGTGATTAGTTGGAGAGACGCACTCACCACTTGTTGGGTTACCTGCTTGCTCCCTCTTCTCCTCCATGTGGCCATATGATGGAGGGAAGGGAGTAGGAGATGTCTCCTTACACGGACACAGAAGCTGGGTTTGGAGCCAGAGAAGCAGCATGAAAGAGGGATGGTTTGAGGGAAGGCCTCCACATGTCCCACTGGTCATCCTAGCCTTTCCCCCCATCATGTCTTTGGAGTTGAGCTCCTTGGCCACAGCAAGGTGCTCAGAGGCTGTGCCTGCCTTCTGGCCGTGGGCCCGCGTCCCCTATCGCTTCTCGCCAGGCGCTGACTCCGAGAGAATGAGCCATTGTTTCTCAACCCCGCGGCCTCTTCCTGTCCCCGTAGGGCTGAGAGACAAACAAAAGCAGAGCCAGACGCTTTGGGGAGGAGGCTGGGCCTGCTCCCCTCCTCTAGATCCTGCAGCAACCCCACAGGCAGACAGACGGATGCCCGCCTTGGGGGAATGGGCAGGGACACCCCTATTTTTAGCTGCCACTGTACCCCACCCCCTTCCTTCCGTGGGCCAAAAATACACAGGCTGGATGGACAGGCAAAATCATTAAGATAAAAGAGTTGTCCAGGCCCTCTTTCAAACCACTCCCTTGTCTTTTACCTCTTCCCCTTGACCCACACAAAAGCATCACACAGAGGTTCCTCTCTCTTCCTATGGATGATTCCTCTCTTCATCTTTGGTTTCCTATCTCCCCACAAAACCACCATGTTTTCTCACATTGCACCCTTCCTTGGCCCCACTTCCCTTCTGCTTCACGGACACGCCTCCCCATCCCTTGACAGTTCCATCTCACACATCACACCAATGCTGGAACCTATTATCTCAGGTTCTCTTTTCTTCAAAAGCTTGTCACACATCGCCTTCTTTCTTGGAAAGGATTCTTCTTCCCTCCCCTTGCCCTGCTTCTCCCCAGTCTCACCTGCAGACTCTTACCCTGTTATCCCTCCAGCCCTGCTATTGTCCTCTTTGTTCCAGGCTCTACCCTCCAGGCTGCACCCTCAGCATGTCCTTTCCTTCTTCTTCCTCCACCCAGGCACTCTTCATCCCCTGCATCCTCTGCCCTCCCTGTGCCCCTCCTGGTTTCCTGTTCCTAATCCCCTTTCTCTGTGCTCCCTGGTGCAGCCCACCTACCTTTGCCATCTCCTTTTTCTCCTACCTCTTTTATCTCCATTTCAGCTCCACCCAGCCAGCCAGCATAGAAGACCTTAAACTACGAACTCCTGCTTCCCCTCCCTGTTTTACTGAAGGAACTTATTTGGGAAGGGTACAATACCCCCACACACACCTACACAGATGTGCTTCATCACAGGCTCCTGCAAGAAGGAAAACCGATATCTGAGCCCTTCAGTCCCTCCTACATCTCCTTAAGGGCTGTGATGAGGAACCAGAGAATTAAGTGGCATTGGGGGGGGGTCATTCTGAGAAGTAATAGACATACATATATATGTTTATATTTATGTATTTATATTGCCTTTTCCAACACCTGGAATCATAGAGGAGTTTCCAGGCCACAGGCAGCTGTTCCTTGATTGTTTCTGTCTTATGCAACTTCCTGCCTTCCTTCCCGGCCATGCTTCAACCACCTCTTCCCTGTCTTCTGTGGCAGGGAGAATTTAAGAGGTGGAGCATGGATCTGGGTCTTCCCTGAGCCCTCCCCTCAAAGCCAGCTCTCACTCCATCCTCTCTCCCACAACACACACCACCACATGTAAGGCGGCACATATGCATGGAGTCTGCAAACAGGAACAGCATACAAGGAGAAAACCAGGGGAGGAGGCAGGGAGGAGGAATTAGAAAGATGAAAACATTTGGGATAGGAGATGGGCAGAGGGAGTGAGGCAATCAGCCAGCAAGCTTGGGAATTCATCCCTACCGCCTCCCAGGCTTTGGCAAATCTTGAGGTTTTGACTTCCCAGGCCAGCTCCCTGGGGAAAAGCATCCCCCTCCCCCTGCTCTCTTTTGGCTAACCCCACAAGCAGGGCCTGGTCAAAACCATCCCTTTGGCCTCACACTGCTTCAAGGGAGGGGAGCTGTAAAAATTGGTGGTGAAATGAGAAATGGGCTCTTACAAACTCAACCCAGCCCCTCTCGTGTGAGTGGGTCTGACCTGATCCTGCTGCCTGCCCAGTGATGCTCACTGCAATATAACACATCTTCCTTCTCCACATCAAGGACACTGCAAGACAAGACTGCAGGGAACAACATAGGTTCAGAGAATAGGCTGAGTACAGCCCCGCATGATCCGCTCTATGGGATGCTGCAGGCAGACGTATCATCCTGATGGAGAAATTTTGGGGCAAAAGTGATCTGAGTCCCTCAAAAGTTGGAGCAAGTATCATTCTAGGGAGGTGCTGGGCAGAATTTAAAGTGGACTTCTCATATCTACACTGTGGGGGTCTTGTTCATGACATAGCAATCTTCTGGGAACTTCCCTCCTGCCACCACCCCAGCTTGCTTATTCTTGCTTAAAAACAGCTCTGCCTCAAGCTCAGCTCCAGCGCAAGGAGCTGCACACTGGAGGCAGCAGCCAAGGGCCAGGAGCTGGGAGTGCAGCGGGGTAGAACAGAGCTGGATGGGGCCATGCTGTGTTGAGTAGTGGAGCAGGGGGGCGTTTCAATCCCTCCTCTCATGGCAGGGGGCTGCCCACACCCCGCTGGCTGCAGTAATTCCCAGCCCATGTGGTATGCACCCTTGCAGCCACTGTGAGGAGAATGGAAACATCTGGAAGTCACCCGCAAACGAGCGGCGCTCCCAGTTAATGAGGAAATATGAGCCGGAGACCCTGGGCAGCAACAGGATATCTGCTTCTTGTGTGCTGAGCGAGACACCCCTTCCCGCCTCCCCGTTTCCCTCCCGCTGCTGCCTTCCCTCCCTTCTGGCTCTCCATCCCCAGGAGCCATGTAGAGATCCAGCTCTGGGAGAGCTCCCTTCCAGGGTTGCTTTTGTGTGGGCCAAAACTTAGTTGCAGAACTGCAGGCAGACCCTTCCAGCAACATTTTTTTCTGGGAGGAAACCATTCCTTTCCTTGCTTCTCTGCAGCTACCCTATAGTCCCATCCTTGATGGACCTTGTTGTAGCTCCCGTCTGCAGTCCTCTGTGTCAGGGGTGGATGATGATTGGGAGGATGTCAACAAGCAGCTATACCAAGGTGGACCAAAGGCAACTGATCCCAGTCCCTTATGGCACCAGAAGCAATAGCCAATGGAAACAGGGAGAGGGGAAGGAAAGCAGAATATCAAGCCACCATGAGGCTGCATGGTGGCATTTATAGCACTCTCTGACAGTCACTACTTGGCAAGGAACAGAAAGCCATGGGTTTGTACCCTGTTGCCAAGCTGAGACCCCCCATGACCTTCCCTCAGCTACCTCAAACACAGGAGAAAGGAAACAGTATTTTCTTCTGCAAAAGGAGTCCTGTACCAAATTCCTTCATCCATCACCCTGCAATCCCTCGGACCTGCAAGCAGGAGAGGAACCCAAAGCAAAATGTGAGGAATGAGCAAGGCACATCTTCAAGCCCTCATTGAGTCCTTTGTTCTCTCCCTCACCTGCACGTAAGAGATACAAGGCAAAAACCTCAGCTCCCTAGCAGCTCCCCTTTCCCTCTCTCCCCCTTTCCCTCTCTCCTCCTTCCCATCTCTGCCTCTTTCCCTCTCTCCTTCCCTGTTGTACTCGGTGACAACTAAGGCATGCAAGCAAGGCTTTGGCCTCATGCCTGAGGGCAAAGCACTGGGAAGCGGGGGCAATTTACCCAACCTGATCTTTGATGCTGTAGGAATCAAAGCAAATAACAATGTCACCCTTGAAAGCTACAGGACTACTTGGCTTCTCCTTTGATAAGCCTGATAGCCAGAGACTCTATTAGGATTAAACTGGGACAACTGCCTGGGGCTGGAGGTTAGAGAGAGATGAAAGGCAAGGGCTACTAAGAGTAAATGCAGTATCCAAGCACTTGATGGGGATGGGATGGACGCAGGATTTAGCTTCTGCCCAGGGCACTCACAGCTGCTATGGTGACTCCATGGCACTGTCCAGATGCACTGCACTTACTAGAGGTGGAAAGTCCAGCAGCCGAGGCAAATAAGCAGCATGGAGGGAGGTTTTAAAGGCAGCATTATCAGTACTCACTTCTCAGAAGACTGTATCTGAAAGCAAGGAGTTTAGGGAGGCTGCAACCCATCTTGTTGTGCAATTCATGTTAGTGTGGGTCTCAAAACTCTGTGTGTACCCTGGCATCTGAAGATCAGGATGAGTACTGAGTCCCAGAGCCAGCATGTACTCTGGAGGTCTCCAAAGCCTGGAAAAAGCACTTTGTTGCCAGCCTGAGAAAGACGAAATCACAGCTCCAGTGGTATGTCTGCAAGGAGGGGTGCAGAAGAGGGGGATTTCCAGCCATTTTCCTAGAAATAGAAATGCGGCACATGCTAGGCCAGAGCTCACAGATGCTTTGATGCAGGAGGAGAGAGCAAGGAGAAGGAGGGGGTGGAGAGCTGACCGCCCCTCACAGGACGGAGCGTGGCCCCTACCCCATCTGGAAGAGATTTGTTCTGCATTCCCCAGCGGAGGAGGCTGCCGTCGCCTGGGCTCCACTCCCTGCTGCAGCCATCGCTGCAGGGAACCAGGAAGGGGGTGGAGGGCAGAGGTACCCATCTGTCTGCAGGGACCAGCCTGAACAGAGAGGGAGCCCCTTTGGCTGGCAGATGCCCTGGCAGCCTTGAGGAAGGAGGAGATAGGAAGGTTTTTCCATGTCTCTCCTGCCACCCTGGCTATTTTCCTGAGTGGGCATGTGGGGAGAGAGGACTAATATAGCTCGAGCAAGGGGGGAGGATATAGGTTATGTCACATTCTCCTTTCTCCACTGTTGCCATGGCCTAGGCCCCTCAGGACTGAGCTCCTCTCCCCTTCAGACACATAGCTCCAGTAGAAGTACCCCAAAACACGTTGCTCTTGTGCAGATAATGACATTCCCAAGGCGTCTGGTCTCAGCAGAAGAAAGCAGAAAATTTAAGTACTCCATTTTATAGAGGAAGGGCCCGAGGCTGAGGTCAACACGTCAAAAACCTACTACTGCCTAACAAACCTCTAAGGAATAGCCAAGGTATCAAGTTTGACTGTCTGCACCCTCTGTAAAGGGCTGAGCCTGCCTTCAACACAAAGTTTCTTCTAATTTTCTCAAGCAGAGAAACAGAGTCCTGTTCTGGGGTTGTTTACTAGGAAAGGTGACCCTGCAAAAAAAAAAAAAAGAGTCTCAAGAAAGGTTAATGGAAAAGCAGCCCTTCCCCCAGTGATGGCGGTGCTGTGGTCCTAGGAGAAGGGAGAGGCCATGGTCTCCTTCCCTGCAGAAGCAGGCTTAAGTTAGCGAGCTGGATGTGCTAACACATGGTGCCCTTCATGCATGGTCCAAGGCAGCATATTGGCTGGCCACCCAGCATGGGCCACCTGAGCCTCTACAGAGGGCAGGCTCCATTTTGACATCTCTTCTGCAGGCATCTTGTCATCCTTTCAGCCAGGCCCTGCTTAGCCCTGCCTAACAAGTCTCATCTCGCCTTCTCCAGCTGAAACGCCTCCCTTTTTCTCCATAGGGCTGTGAATATGTGCTTGGGTCCAGGTGAAGCCCTTCCCAACAGAGACAGTGAGACCCACCTGGAGGACATGGGGTAAACAACAGGACCAGTGCCATTGTGCCCCCTAGGAGACTACCCCTCAGCGGAACTGATCGGGTCTTTTGCCCTGTGACCATCAAGGGGCAAAGCATCAAAGCACAATGCTAGAGGGATGTGGTGTGTCTTGCATTGGCAGAATGTCACCCCAGTGCTCTAAAGGAACCCCTCTCCTCGACTTTACACAGTACCTCCTGATCCTGGCCCTCAATAGCGCTGCTGACATAACGTTTGTTCTGACTCTGTAATACTTCTCCTAGCCCTGTCACACTCGTCCTGGCCCACACAGACTTCAGTGCGGCTCTTAACTAGCCAGCACTCAAAACAACTCTTCCCACAGGTCCTGACATAACTCATACCCCAGATCAAGGGTCCCTCTCCTCATTCCTGTTTGGTAGCACTCCATTGAGCACATAGAGGACTTTGAATTCATCAGGAGCTGGGATGATCCCAGGTGATACATGAGGGCCTTCACACACAGGGGACAAATTCCTTTCTTTTGTCCCTCAGAGAAGTTTCCTTAATCAGGTCTGCTGCAGAGCTGGGCTTTCCCCTGCCCACAAATTCACCGAATCTAGGCTTCTTCAGAGGCGACTTGGAGTCTGATCCCACAGGAAAGGAAATGGTACTAGGGAAGAGGGGGGAGGCACAGAAGTTCCTGAAGTTTTCTGTCCTGGATAGTTGGAATAAATCTCGTTTTCTCTGGTCTCGCTGCTGAGGCAATGCCTGATTAGGGTTAGCGAGGATTGGTTCAGCAGCGCCGCAGCCCGCCCCCTCCTTCCCACATCCCCTCCCCGCCAGCTTCACTCCCTCTCTCCACTGGCACCAGTGTGTTCTGCACAGCAGCCAAAAGAGCAGCCCGGGGAGCCAGTGTTGGGGGGCAGCCGTGTGAAAAGGAGGGCCATGCCACGCCTTGGCCCCTCCTCGGGGATATGGCACTGGTAGCCCTCGGAGCAGGCTGAAGGGGCACTTGGGCAGCGTCTCCGAACTTTTCTGCTAGAGGACAAAAAACGAAAAAGTTCCAGTTCTTAAGAGGTAAGTCCTGAAAATTTTGATTCCTGTGCACGTAGCGCTTGTTGAGGGGAGAGATGTTTCAGAGCAGAAGAAAAAGTTTGGAGAGGGTTGAAAAAGCGACTGAAGGGGTGGGAGAACGGGGAGGGGTGGCAAGACGATGGAGATGGGGAGGATGCAGCAAAAGAAGGGGAGAAGAAGACGGGAATGCAACAGGAAATGAAGAGAAAAGGAATGGAAACACAGAGCAAAGAAACGGGAGAGAGACCAGAGGAGAGAACAAAAACATAGGGCAAGAAGGGAGCCCCAAGGAAGCACCCCCAGAGCTGGGAAAGCAGCGAGTCACCCCCTCTGGTTGACCCCTTTTACCCTGAGTTCTGAATATCTTGTGAAGCCCTGCGGGCTCTCGGAGCCTCATTCTGTTTGTTTGTTTATTTGTTTGTTTGTTTTCTGAGCAAGAAAGTGAACAGTTCTGGGCAGGGGAGTAGGGAGAGGAAGGCTGGAAACAGTCTGTGTTTGGACACCAGCCTTCCTCCGTGTCCAAGTGTGTCTGCTTGGAAAAAACACCCTTGTTATACAGGGAGATATAAATATATATATATAGCAGCAGGCAGAGCGGGAGTCAGACTCAAGCTTGTCCGCCTACTGCCCGGCATTGCTCCAGAGGAGCTGGAAAAGGCCCAGCCTGGCCAGCCAAGCCCATTTCCCCTTCCCCAGTCACACGGTTCCCTCCCCAAACCCCTGTCCCTGCTGGCTTTCCTCATCCCAGCACGCAGTGGCCCCAATTGTGCAGGCTCTTCTTCTCTTGCTTCAGGAAGAAGTTGTTTTTTCAGTGCTCGGAAGGCTGGGAAAGCTTTCCTGCCTACTCACAGCAATTCTGCACCCACTCTTCCCCCCAGTAGAGACCACCCCAGATATCTCCTCTCCCTCCTCAGAGTAGGTCCCCCGGGGAGGGGGCTGTAAGGAGAGAAGGAGCGCGGAGAGGCTGGTTTCAGCAGCCCCAGCCAACTAGACATCTGGATTATTTTTCCCCTTTCTGGTTTCCGCTCTTCCCAGCAAGCAGAGCAGCTCTGGCCATTCCCAGCGACTGGGGAACCAGTGGAAAGCTGCTGAATGCAGTGGAGGAAATAGGGGAAATGGGGGAGGCGGAGGAGGTGCCAACAGCCTTTTAGGAAGGCTGTTGGAGGGAAGAGGGCTCCAGAGGGCTTCCCAGAGCGGGCGAGGGGTCGCCAGGGAAAGAGAGCTGAGGAAGGGCTCGGAGCAGGGCAGGCTGCCGGACGGAAGTGCTGCGTGTCCGGCAGGCGGACGGACGGGCGGACACACAGGGTCCCTTTGCCCGAAGGAGGAGGGCAGCCCATGGGTGACACTTTGCCCCGAGAATCACGAGTTTCTCTGGCGTGAAGGGATCCGCTTGGGCAGAGGGAGGGAGGCTGGAGGGCAGGCAGGGCTCAAAGGGCCTGGGTGCAGCCGAGCTGGACACGCACCACAGGCAGAGGAGAAGAGAAAACAGGGGACTGGAGGGAGAAGAAGCTGAGCAGGCCTACCAGAAACCTGCTGTCCAGGTAGGGTTTGGCAACAGCTGCTTCCCTCCCTCCCTCTGCCAGTACAGGGGAAGGCAGTGCCTGCTGCTTGGGAAGCAGCCAGGGACAGCTGGGTGCCAAGAAGGCACGGCTTGTGTCCCCGACAAGGCCAGGGGACAGGTAAATAGGGAGAAACACTTTCTTCTTCCCATGTCTTTCTTCAGGAGGTTCACCAGGCAGGGAGTGTGAAGGAGGGCAGGCCTCTTATCTAGCACTCCGCTTCTGCCCACCTTTCCACCCCGGCTTTGGGGTGAGGGTCAACTAGCCATGCTGAAAGGGCCCCCCATGTCAGCTGTTTAGGGAGCCCAATGTGGCTTTTTCCTCCGCTCAGCTTTGCCCTAGCACAGCATGTGCTCCATCTCATGCAGACAGCACTGCTGAAGGGCACCGTGCCCACTTCTGGTTTTGCAACGGGTCCGTGTGTGGAGGGAATGTAAAACAGGAAAACAAGGGTTGTAACTCACATCAGACCCCCTTCCAGGGTCACATACCTTCCTAGGAAATTCAGGGGCAGGCTCAAAATAAGGTCATTTTTCATATGACTCAAACCCCAGCTATGCTGCAGGGGGACAACAGGGCCTACACTAATTGCTTTCCTTGAGTCCCAACAGAGCCCTGGCCAGAGGATATGAGTGGGCTTATGCCAGAGACAGGAATTTTCTCCTATTTGTCCCCCCATGCCAAATTTGCCAGGTGTGTGGCCCATCCTGGCCTCAAGGAAGGACGTGCGGCCTCCATATGCAGGAGGCAGAATGAGGCACTGCGAGCCAGGGAGGTAAAGGCCAGCAGGAAACAAAACTGCCACTGTCCCTTTGCTCCCCCCTCCGCCACCGCCACCGAGGGAAGCAACCAATGGTGCCCAAAGCCACGAGGGGAGGTTTGTTTTCCCTCCCCCAGGCATTAACCCCTGGCAGATAAGAGGGGCCCTGGGTGAGCAAACAAGGACAGGGCAAGCGAAACTCATGCAGCCAGCCAAGAAAGCTGTGCAACGCCCAGGGCTCCCCCTTGCCAGAGGCTTTGCTCTCCCTGGCACTGGCCACCCACTTCAAGGTGACCCACAGACACCCAGAAGAGTGAGGCAGTATAGGGATGGATGGAGCCACGTGGCTAGGGTGCCTCTAGCAAGAGATCAATAGAGGCAACGTTCATACATCTCCTCTTGGCACGCTGCTCTCAGCAACTAGCCATGCTGAAAGGACCCAACTCCATCCTGTTCCCTCAGCCTCCATGAGAAGCTGAGCATGGAGAGGGACGTGCCCCCACTGCCAAATTCATGCCCAAGAAGGAGGTCTGGATCACTGGCATGTTGAAGTGCCCTAGATCCCGAGGATATAATTCCTTCCAGCACTTCCAGTCCCCGCTTTCTCCCCCTTTCCATGCACGCCACTCTGGCCTCTGCTGATGTGAGTGTCCTCCCCAATGACCCTTTCCAGCAGAGAGAATATGTAGCCATACGGTCATTGCCCTGCTGTTGCGTGCCTAGCCAGCCATTGCTTGCGTGTTTGCCCTTCAGTGCTGCTGTCTCTCAGCACTGCCTGAGCACAGGGACCTTACTCTTACTCCTACTTACTCTTCTGACCTTGAGCAATCCACTTCCCTTTGGCATGCCTCAGTTTCCCTGCCTGAAAAGCAGCCTGCTGCTCCCCCTTGGCTGCCCTGTTACACCTCAGCCTCCGACTCCGTGCTGCGTCGTTCAAGTTCTGCAAAGTTTGCCAAGCACTTAGGGATCTGGGGAGGGAGAGAGCCAAAGGATGACAAACAAACCAGTATACAAATATTGCATTTCCCCACCACCCCTCCTCCCTGAGAACTGCTGGTCCCTGGGCCTCACCCTCTCCCGAAGGGTTCGTCTGAATAGCAAAAATGAGGGAGAGGTTTTTCTTTCTGGGAGCTCATGTAGCTGGGCAGGGCAAGGGCCCTGCCTACCTGGGAGGAGGTGCCATCTAGGAACCGGATTTCAGTCTGAGCAGTGGGCAGAGCCAAGGGGGCTGAGAGGATGATTTCAATAGAACACATTTGGGGGATGCCTTCTCCTACCTCAAGAGGAGGGCACGTGCACTAGCTTTAACCCCCCTGCTTTTAGGACCACCTCTCCTGCAGGCAGCACGATTACGAAAATCTTCACCGGAGGCTTCACCCTTCCTTTTGTCTCGCTTAGGCTGCTTACAAGGGGATCAAGGCAGCTGCCCTGCTGTGCCCGCACTCCAGCTCCCGTGACCTGCTGCCCCATCTGCGAACCAGCTCCCACTCTCCCAGCAGGAGGAGGCACAGGCAGAAGAAGACAGGAGTGGATTAGCCTTAAACCCCCGCCAGCCAGACACAGCTTCCGGCAGGAAAAGCAGCACCTGGAGTGACCACAGACCCTCCTGAGACACCTGTGCACCACCATCCTCGTCAGGGAGGTAGAGGCAAGAAAACAAGACTCATCTGCCATTTTCTCCTGGGAAGAGCAGCCAGAAGTCCCCTGTGCCAATCACTGAGAAAGCTTCTGGCAGCCAGCGCATCTGGGACAAATTCTTTCTCTGGGTAATTTCATGATTGTAACAGTTCAAAGGAACAGGCAGACAGTCAAGATTCTCACTAGCTACTCTTAGGCTAAGGGACCATAACTTGAGCCGTGCCTCCGGGCCCCAGAGAGCACCAGGAGCAGAAGCAAGAGTGATGGGGAGGCCAGAGATGTGACAGGCCACCCTGGTTTGGAGGCCTAGTGAAGGATAATCTCTTGGACTTTTAAAGGTGTAGGTGTGTGGACACAACAGGGTGCAATATGAGCCTTGGAAAGCTCCCCGTAATCAGCTGGGTGTCAGGCTCCCATGGCAAGCGGCGGATGAAGGCAGAGCTGACCCCAGATATGATCAGCCCTCCACTGGGGGACTTCCGGCACACCATGCACGTGGGACGTGGTGGAGACGTCTTTGGCGACACCTCCTTCCTCAGCAACCACGGTGGTGCTGAGACAGCCAAAGCCAACAACTTCTTCATCCGAACGCTAAGGCACGTCCGCCGGACACCACCTCGGAAGAGCCGAGGCAGCGTGAGCCAAGCAGAGATGTCACCTCCACCCCCACTTGTCTCCCCCATCATCAAGAATGCCGTGTCACTGCCACAGCTCAATGAGGGGATGTACGATGGGGGCAGCAATGGAGGGGGTAGCTTGACCAGCAAGTTCTCCTTCAAAAGTGCTTCCAACAGCTTCTCCAAAACACACCAGGCCTACGGTGAGTGAAGCATTTGGCAGGGGTGAGATGCCAGCTAGGAAACTAACTCTGAGGCACTGCATTTCTTGTGCATGTCTTCTCCAACACTGCCTCAGTTTCCCAACTGAGGAACAACCATGACCTTTAGGATTTTATATTCCCCTAGTCCTATGCCCCTCTCATGGGCAACCTCCATGGGGACGTCAAGTAGGTGCCGGGACAGAGGGGCAAATGCTAATGTACTAAAGCCAAGGCAGGGCTATTACAGGCCTATCCAAAACCTAACAAGCCCTCCATCACCACATGTCCCTCATGGGTCCCAGTCTGTTCCTCCTCTATGTGCTCACACCCCTCCCTACTGACTGTGGTTCAGGAGAATCCGTAGAGGAAGGCTCGCAGGAATGGTGGGATGGATCAGCAGGATAGCTTTTCTGGCCTCAAAGCACTAGGCTATGGCTCAGCTTTTCTCCAAGGAGGAAGGTCTGAATCAGAGGGTTTCAGGAGGGTCTGGGGGCACCTGTGACAGCCCATGGATATGACTAGGTCCAAGGAAAAGCAAGCCAAGGCAATGCTGCCATCTCCTGGTCCCACCTGTATAGCTTGTCCCCCACCAGCATGTTACCAAACCTGGTGCCCACCCTGAAACCTCAGCTGAAAACTCTGGATTTTGGAGATGAGCACATAGAGAAACAATCCTTGAGGTACAGTACAGTGACCCCTCTCTTTGCTGGGTCTAGTGAGCTTGGCATCAGGGGTCAGTAAGGGATGAAATGTGCTCTTTGCTTTGCAGGCTAGAGCCGCTGCAACATCTGCCAAGTTAGTGTCACTGCCCCTTGTCCTCTAAGACAGGTCCCCTTTGACATGATGCCTTAGCTGTGCTCCTCTCCCCTCCTCTCATCAGCTGCTTCTTGTGCCTTGCAGGGCTGGAGTCTGGATTTTGCACCATCCCTCGTGTCCCTCGCATGGAAAAGGCCCAAGAGAGCACCTTTCCTGGGGAAACAGAGCTCACACACTCGGACTCCCTGCTTTCCTTCCGCCTGGATCTGGGGCCCTCCCTCATGAGCGAGCTCCTCCAGGTGATGAGCTTCTCTGAAACCAATGGAAATGAGGCAAGAGATGATGGCCAAGACCTGCCTGCTGAGCATGTTCGCATGCATGGTGAGGTTACTGATGACAAAGACCCTCCTGGATCAAGTAAACTCTGTGGAGAGGGAAAGGCAGTATCCAGCTTCTGGGACCACTCTGGGCAAACTAACCTGTCCAAGACCAGCTCATTGCTAGGACTCACTGCCCATGCCAATGGAGAGGCACATGTTCTTGAGCACATAGGAGAGGACCCTGAAAAAGTCAAGGGCCCTGGCTGGGCTTCAGGGCTGGCAGAGGGGTCAGAAGCAGTGTCCAAAGGGCGCCCATGGCAGGAACATTGGAATGACTGTACCATAGAGGCGGGAGAGTTTGACCGGGCAGCCCAAGTCCTAGCTCGCCATTATGGTGGGACGAGCACCCCTCGTAGCTTAGAGGAAAAGGACAAGGGTACCCAACAGGCCCGAACCCCGGCCTTGTGGGAGAGCCCCAGCAGCAGCTCATGGCGGTCACAAGTGACAACAGAGAGCCGCTCCATGGACGGCCCGTGGAACCAAGAAGAGGAAGAGGAGGAGGAAGAGAATGAGCTCTCGAGCCTGCAAGAAGGGGACACTGGCACCCAGGATGGCCGCAGCAATTCCTTCGAGTATGCTGATGAGGAGGAAGATGACGACGAAGTCAAGGTGTGAACAACCATTTCTCTCATCAAGACCCCCTTCCAAAGACAGCAGTGCCATGATCTTCACTCTTCTCCCCATCCCCTTCCCTCAAAAGCCAGCTCTCTAGGGGAGCTGGTGACAGACTCAATGAGCGAACTCCTGGCTGAGTCATGCTCCTCTGGAGATGTGCCAAACTGAGGGCAGTGGGGTGCAGGACAGGACATGAGGTGGAAGAGGGTAGTCCTTCTCTCAGAGGGCTCCTCAGGGCTGGGTTAGGGTGAAGACCCCCTCGCCTCTGCTCTGCATCCTGTGATGCACTGGCTGTTGTGGCAGAGACAGATGCTTGCAGTCCTTTCCCATCCTGGCCTCGCTGTCATTAGATGCCAAAGGAATGTTCCAATAAGCCAAAGAAACCCTGAATCCTTTCCCACCCCATCCTACATCCTCTAGGCAAACAAACACTTTGCTTGGAAAAGGGAGAGGTGATAAACAGAGACCAGACAGAAAGAGAGACTGCAGACACAGGGCTCATTCCCCCTACGTAAAACCTAGTCCAGGAGAGGCAGTGAGTCAGGAGTGGGCTCTGAGACAGTCATGCTGGGACAAAGCACCACAGGGAGCTGCCTCAGCTCTGAAGGAGTCAGTAACCCACGTGCAACGCTCCCAGGCTGGCAGCACTAGCCGGCTGGAGCAGGCTCTGGAATCCGGCTCACATTCCTGCCTCTCACCCCCACTCGGGCAACCAGCAACACCGAGCCCACTCCTGGGTTGCCTGGAGGGCAGCAGGGCCTTCTGCCTCACAGAGACCTCTCTCCTCAACCTGCACCAGCACCCTCCTTTCTCTTGTGGCTGCGGTGCCACAGAGAAACTGGGAGGCCTCTCCCACCCCGCAGCCCTGCCCAGCTTGCACATGTAGGATGTGCTCCATCAGAGCCCCTCTGCACTGGCAAGGTTGTCTTCATGGAGATATTCCCACTGATAGCTTTTGCACCTGGTCTGCCCAACTCTAGTGGAAGACCCTCTCATAAAGCACATATATCTAACCATTGTGTGCCCTGAGGAGGTCAGCTAGAGAGACTCAGGGGCAAGACCAACATACAGAACTGTGCCTTCCCCTTCCCTTCAAAAAAAAACAGTGCTCAGTGTTGCCTCAGGAAGGCAAGATTGTTCACAAAGGCAATTGCAGAAGGCTTTCCATTTGCCTCATGCTGCTGAGCATCACTTAGGAAGTCTTGTTTTCTTCCCCCTGCCCTCCTGCAGCAGGAAGAGGGAAAGATATCTTGCCTTGCATGGGTGAGATTATCAGCTCATCAAATTCTGTAGCCTAAACTGATTAAGAAACATGATGTTAGGGCCCTCCCACCACTGGATTACCTCCATCTCCCCCAAACCTTGCTTGAGAGATACCCTTTTCCAGGTATATTCTTACTCTTCTTTTCACCCCATCTCAGAACAAGAAGACTTACTCCGCTTGGCTAATTGAGATCTGGGCTGTCTCTTTTCCTTCTCCTCATTTCCTACTCACACATCCCTCTTTCCAGAGTGCCTCCCTCAAGGGGGATTTGTGGATGGTTAAGGCCTCTAACCGAGTATCTCTGGGCAACGTGGCCTTCCTGGAACAAGCTGCCCCCCACGCTGTCCCGCGTGCAAAGTGACACTCATAGAAGTGCCTTTGTGCCACGGCGTGGAGCTGAAATGCTCAGGGACTGAGGTCACCAAAGGGACTCTCACAGGACTGTCCTTGTTCTCCAGGACAGAAATATGTGTGTGGCAGGGGGAGATGCCAGACTATGGCCAAAGGGCTCTGTTCCCACACAGCTCACCCGCGGCCTGGTCCTTCTGCGGGCCGCTTCTGTCAGGGAGCACTTCTGAGCGTAATAAAGAGGCTCCAGCATGTGCGCGTGTGTTGTGCGTGGGAGCAGCGTGGCTGAGGGCTGCTGCTCCTCAGTCAGCTCGTCGAGGTTGTGGGCAGCCGCTCTGCCCCGCGCCAGCCGGCAGTGGCGAGCTGGGGAGCGAGCGCGGCCAAGGAGTCTCCATCTCCAACCACTGGCAACCAGCGAGGCCTGAGCATCCACAGCCACCACCGCCCCCACGCCCTCTGTTGGGTGGATTCTGGCCCTTAGGATGAGGTCCCCTGCCCTCTTCTTCCCGCATCATAGTACAAGCTGCGGACCAAAGACCCACGTCTGTGGAAAATCCTTTCTGCCTCCACTCTGTATCCCATGCACTTATTATTGTTCTTATTAAACCATTTTTGATACTAATTTCTCCTCTGGTGCCTCCTGCTCAATCCTCCCAACAGTAGCAAGCTTAATGTCTTCCCTTGCCACGTCTGCTCACATTCCACTCCCAGCCCCCAAATTAACTTGTCTCTGCACTCGGGGCTCACAAGGAAGTCCAATTTGCCGACACCACAGGGATGCTTGGATCACCTGGTCCAGGACCTTGCCTCTCACTGTGACTAACACATCAAGCAGCCCTCTATGCAGCCAGCACCAGGTATAAAAAAATGCAAAGTTTCCTCTCCAGCCCAGCAATAATTAGCTTGCACCCTGAAGCAAATTGTTACCATTACCAAAACTGGCTTGGCTACAGACCTTCCAGTCATTCAGAAAATGCCTGCCCAAACACTCAGGCAGCAGCAACGCCTGTAGACTACAGGGCACCATCCTCAGTTTGTTTTGAGGGAAACAGCTGCTGCTGGCACTGAAGGAGGGAGTGTGGAAGCACAGAGGGACAGCAGGAATGTTGCTGGGTCCTTTTAGGTTGGACTCTCCATCCAGTGCTCTTCTACTCTCATGTCATCCAGTTCAAAGTTCTCTAAAGTTTGCTGTTTGCTCTCATACCTCAGTCTCATTTGGAGCTTTAATGCTGTTTCTCTGATCAGCAATCTTCTCCCCATTACCTCAATCTCATGAGGGCAAAGAGGTAAAAGTTTACCTTGTTTTTCTTATGTTACCCTATTTCATATCTTCCCGTCCAGTATTGTTGGAGGTGTTGCAATAGCCCTATTACCTCATTTTCTGCACATTTCAGTCTCTCCCTGAGGCCTTTGGGAACAAAATTGACCCGGTATGCTCCAGGCCCGCTCTCCCTCCCTCTGGCTGGTGAGACTTTTTAATTAGAGCAGCGGCAGCAGCTAATCAGGAGTAATTGTCTGTAATCCTGTGTGACAGACACAGACAGAGAGACGCTGAACAGTGTAACCAAAGCAAAATACCCTCCTTCCTGCTGCCCTCCACGCCTCACTTTCATGCCGAGTATGATACTGTGTGGAAATGTCTGAGTAATGGGTAACCCAGCTGGAATGTGCCAGCAGATAAGTGAGGTGAGATAAGAGGAAAAGACGGAGAAGACAGTTCCTTATCTCCGGCAGGAATGCCAGCCAGGAGGCACACCTGTGCTCCATTCCCAGGGCCATTGCTTTGCCTGGTACAGCTCCTGCTGGGGGGCAAGCTACCCCTTTCCTCCTTCCTGTTTACCTCAAGAGGCCAAGAAGAAAATACCAAACCCATGCCCTGAGGTTCCCAAACCTAACATTTAATTACACACTCTTGTGGCACTGAATGCCACAATGCCCACGTCATGCTTTTGTTTTCCTCCTTCCCAAAACCTGGATGCAGGAAGAAATGGTGCATTGTGAAGAGATTACACAGCGATTCATTTGCAATCACAAACTACCTTCCTCGACTTGAACCCCACCTCCAGCCTGCTTTGCTCCGTGTGCCATCCATTCATTCCTACATCCTGGTCTGACCTGAAAAAGCACCTGTCTTTATCCGGGAGCTATTTTCATCCAACAGGGACACCTTTCCCATTGGCAGAAAACCTGTGTCTCACATTAAGCCACAGAACCAGAGACCTCAGAGAAGTCAGAGCAGCTGGAGCAAACAAGCCCACTGCTTGGACCTTTATTAGAGCTAGGACGCAGTGCCCATCAGTCCAGCTTGAAGGAGGTGACCCGGAATCCTCCCTTGACACCCATGTAGGTGATCTTGTCATAGGAGTGTCGATTAGGGAACTCCACTTCATGCTCATCTGGTAGTTTCACCTGGAATTTGTCTGCCAGGAATTCAATGACGAGCTAGGAGAGGGGGAGGAAGGAAGACAAGGAATTGGGGACAACATGGAGAACAGGAGGTAAATATTCATTCCAAAGACTAGGTTGTTACATATCAGGGTCAGATCTGCTCCTGACAATCTTAGGCAAGATTGCTGGGGAGTGAGCTTAGTTAGCACCTCACACAGTGGAGGAGGAAATGAGCAACAGATATGGAAGGTCTCAGTTTATACCTAGACCATGATCTCAGGAGAGGATCTCCCTGGGGCTGTTTCATCTGCTCAGGTTGTAAAAACAGATTAGTTAAACCTATGCATAGACAAGATGAAAACCCATTACAGATTGCTGCAAATTAAAGGGATCATTCTTCATTGCCATTGTCTCCCCATCCCTTCCCCATGAGCCAGCCGCAAATGAGGAAATGAGATTCCAATGCACAGCAATAGGAAAAATGCTTTTATGAGCAGCCCTGTCAAAGTCCTGGAGCATCAGATAGCAACTTAGTATCCCTGGCAGGGGGAGCGGCGGGGATAGGCTGTTAATGTAGATCCAGGAAGCTGAGGAGGGGAGGGCTGAGAGAGAGTTAGTTGGACCAGAAAGGGCAAGAAGAGTAGTTTATACTACATTGCTCCCAAACCTGGGTGGCCTTAAAACTGTTTTGCCTAGGAGAGAATGAGGGAGAGAAATAGTGTGGAGAGCAGCAAGATTCTGTTCTTGGAGACTTACCTTCATTCCCCAACTAGGTGTGCTCACTTTCTGAGCTGCACTGGACAGCAATGGGGAGCAGAAACAAAATCCAAGGCTGAAAAAGCTTGTGCAAAATTTCCAGAGAAAACAATGGGGACTTGAAAGAGGAATAGAAACGGCAATAAAACCCCAGAACCCAGGGGATGAAGATAAGTTGACTGTTGAAACAGTGCACGAGCACATGGTAACTAAGGGTTTCCACAGCACCACACTACCAAGTGCCAGCAGAGACCCCTCACCTTGATAGTGGAGCCTTTGGAGAAACAGAGGTGCTTGTCACGATGCTCCTGCTGCCAGGCTTTGGAGCACTTGGAGTTGCAGACAATGACCGACTCATTGAAGCGGGGATTGAAGTGCAGTGCCAGATCCGAGGAGCTGTAGCCAAGGTTGATGACGAAGCTGTGGTGAGCAGAAGGAAGGTCAGCTGGGTGAGCAAGCCAGGGTCTTAGAAGTATCTGAGATCCAACAGACAGCTCTGCCTGCAATTCCTCATCATTTAATTCCTCCTGTTTCCTTATTCTGCTTGTGAAGCAGGGTATTCGGATTGGGGTGGTGCAGAGGATCCCTGAAAAGCACCAACCTATGCTCAGCTCAGGTTCTTTGTACTGGGCAGGCCCCCCTGGTGAGCTAGGAACGTCCCCAACTCTGAAATTTACCTTCAATCTGGTGAATTCATGTGGTTTCTTCTTACTTACCCATCGGTATCCTCAGATATCTTGCCCTTAATCTTCAGGCTGCCCCCAGCCTTCATATCCAGGTTGAAGATTTCAAACACTTCCTAACACATAAAGAAAAAAAAATCTGTGGAGTTCCTACAGACACTGCAAGTGAGAGCACACTCCTTGCTGAAGGTTCCTTAGCCGAGAAAACATCTGCTGCTCTCAGCAGGTGTTCCTCTCATGGCTAAATCCCCCATCCCGGAGATCTTGCATGGTTTTCTCGCTCAGTGAGGGGAAGAGAGTTCTGAGTGAAGTCCGAAGGAAAAAAAAGGCACAGAATCATAATTGTTGGAAAAGATTCTCAAGATCATCGAGTCCAACCATAAGATCAAGTTCAACCATGAGAGAGGGAAGAATTGAAAACAATAGCATAGAACAAAGCATGACAACAGACATACAAAGAGGCTTCAAGCAGGAGAGTCCAATGCAGGACTCCCCAAAGGCTTCTCATCCCTCACAACCCAGAGAACGCAATTAGTGAGAATGGAGGTGGCTGTAGCATGCCCGTCCCTCATTGCTGACTACCCACCACCACGAGCTGGGGACCCCAAGGTAACAGAAGAGAGGAACAGCAGACATCTTACAGACATCTTCCTCAGCAGAGCAGAGTACCCAGGCAGGAAGCCACCAGCAGTTTAGCTCAGAAACTCTTGTACCATAGACCTTACAACCCTGAACTTCCTTATGGCTTACACATTAACAGTACCTGCCTGTGCAGAGCACCACAGACTGCTGTTATGCAAGGCTTTCCAGCTAGCTCCCCCTTGCACTCATGGACTCAAGGAGATTTAATGAAGCCCCATCCCCAATGCCCTCTCAGTGGACTTCATGTTGAGGGATAAGCACACATGGCCATTGTGGTGTTAACTCCAGCCACCACACAGGATAAATATTGTCCCAGCTGGCTATGAATATGTGACTGCCATGTGCCCTGTTCTTTTCTTTTTCTTTTTTTTTTAAATTTGTGTGTATGTTTGTGCGTGTGTCCCTAGATTCAATGCCAGCTGTGTGGATTGCACCAGGAATATCTTGGAACTCTCTGTCATCTTGCATTGATTCTCCAGCGAGACCAAAACCTGCTCGCTTCAGGAGCCAAGCAGGTTTAATAGCCTAGTCCACTCTAACCCTAAGAAACAGGATTATTGTCTTCACAAGGGGACCTCCCTCCATCAGTCCCCTGCAGTAAAAACTACAAGTGGCCCAGATTTGACTGAAGAAATCAGTGCTCTATTCCCAGACTCCAGAAATCAGGGGGAAAGCAAGAGGGAGGAGGAGGCCAATGTGAATAAGGCAGCTAGCAGCCCCTCACTCCTCCTCCCAGGACCCATTCCTCCAGCAGGCTGCCGGATGCCCAGTTGTCCTGTGCAGATGGGAGAGCGCATCTGCCCTTCCCCAAAGACTCCTGAAGTGAGAAGAGATAAGTGCTGATAAGCGCTCCTGTTCTGAATGTGTTTCCTACTAGGGGAGGGTCATAAAGCCCAGCAGGTTTGGAAATCTATTTGCTGTCAAGGTCACTTAAGCCACAGGTGACACTTCCCACCCCAGGCTAAGCTGCGGGTGGCAGGAGCAGGGGTGGCAGGTGGTGGTTTCTGTCATTGGGCCCACACTGCTGCGTCCCACCTGCGCACAGATTCACATCACCCTGCTCACTGCTCAGCCCGCCCAAGGGTGAATGCAGAGCCGAGAGCCCCAACTCCAAAATATCTGTGAAGGGAGGAAATGCAGGGACGTGGAAGCTCTGAGGGCTTCTTCAGGAGGTGGAGTGGTTACTGGTGCAGGAGGAATCCTTCATCCTCAAGAGAGATGGATAAGAGGGCACCTGCCAAGGAGCACCTGACCAGGAACCTCTACAGATGTTTATCCTGGCTGCAGGATACTTGACCTGTACTGGTGTTTGGCTAGCAGCCTTACTGGTGTTTGGCTAGCAGGGCTTTCTCACTGCTAGAGCCAGAGGGGTCCCATGTTTTAGTGTATGGAGGAATCGCAGCCCTGTCATGCAAGGAGCAAGAGGGCAGCCAATTACTAGGTAGCAAGGGAAGAGTTTGGGGCAGAAGGAGAAGAGAACGGTGCTTTCACTGCATGAAACATGGCAACCTCTTTTGCCAAGATATCATACTTGAGGTCAACAGGCCTTCCTGGACTTTCCTGCATCCCTGGGGATC
>JAUBOD010000647.1:3238488-3257876 GCA_032353885.1 Nothura maculosa | reverse complement strand
AGAAAGGTGAAAAAATACAGACTGCATTTCATGTTTCAGCCTCTTGGAGGGACCAAAGAGTATCTTGTGCTTAGAAAAAACTCCTCCATCCTGCAAAAAAACAAAAAAGATATGTTCGGCTATAATCCATACAGCATATCCTACTTTCCACCTTTTCCTTAGAGTTCATTTTTCTCCTGCCCAAGGCACTTACCCACCATGCTACAGCCCTGACATGTTGCTGGTCTGTGGGGAGCCAAGCTGAGACAGTTAGGAGAGAGGGAGGCCCTGCAAAGTCAGAGGGATGGGATTCTGCCTTTGTCAGACCACAGTCAGTCCATGTCAGACTAGGTAAAAAAGGCAAAAGCAAAACTTTTTGAGCCATTCATGAGTTTCCCTGAAGAGGACAAGCACCTTCGCGGTAGTAGGCCTTCACACCAGGCCAACTATTTCCTACAGATTGTGTCCATCCCACTGCTGGAAGCTCCTTGTAGAGAATCTGCCTTTCACAGATACCATCCTGTTTCCCTGCAGGGAGTCTCACTCTGAGCTGGCGGCCACTCTCCTGCACCTGAGGAGCACAGCTGCTCTCTGGGTGGCTGTGCATCTTCACCAGCTTCTACATATGAGAACAGCAGTGCAGACCCAAAACATATCAGTTTCCTTCTGAGCAGTAAAAACATCTGTTCACCAATGAAGCTAAGAAACAGACATTTTTTGATCACAGATACTAAACTTGGCCTTTTTGCAGCTCCTAAAGCCTTTGTTTGGGCCTGGAGGAGGTCGAACATTGGTGTAAACAGATAGCTCTGTTGTTGCATTGCCTCCCTGTCCAGCTGAAAACCATCTGGCAGAGGCCCTCTCCTGTCAAGGAGCTATTTACATTCTCCCACCGTAGTGTAAATGTGGCCAGAGCGGAAGAGCTCCAGTTTCTCAGAGGGGAAATTCTGACTCACCTGGAGGTTAGTCAGCATCCAGGCCCAATCCTCGACAGCATTTCCTGGGCAGCTGTATCCTGAGAGCCTCAGTAGGACTTACTCTGGACTTTGCCTGCTTAAAGAAGTTTCAGCCATGCATTTTGAATCTGACTCGACCCAAACCATAGTAGCCCTTTTTGAAACCCCATGAACCCCAAGGCTGAGTGAGCATGTGAAGAAGTGGGCCAGGCAACACCCTATGCTCCCACCACAGTGCTGTAGAGTCCTACTTTGGGGTTTGATTTGGCAGACTGGGCTTAATATTCAGTTGAAAGGAAGGAGCTTTGGTTCTTGGACAGGGTTTCACCCCCATCTGCTACTGACCTTTTTCTCTAGGGTTGACATTTCTCTTTGTCTCCTGGTTTTGCATCCCAAGGCCCCATGTGTTCCAGCTTCTCAGAGGTATTAATCACTTCATGAGGAGATAAAGTTTTCCTGCAAACTAGCTCTGTCACATAATAACTAAAAGTGTTATAAGCAGAGTAGCCACCCTCCAGGCCACATCCAAACCCCTTCATGTGACCACAGCCCTGGGCTGTTTGAAAGCAAATCACTGGAGAAACAGCTGTTCCTCCAGCCCCTGCAGCTGCATTCTGGCTATCCAAGTGATTGCAGGAAACCTGGCCTACCGCTTCCCCAGGCCAAGGGTTTGATAAGTTGGAAACACTAGTCTAGCTCCACTGCTGGCTGAATGAAGCAATCCCATCATGGATCCTGACCTTGTTTTCTTCACATCACATTTAGGTCCTGGATGCACTAGATTTTCTCTCGCTAAATGAGAGTTGTTCCAAAGCTAGAAAGGCCACTGTTGGTTCTTCTCTTCTTGCCAACTTACTCATTTGCTACACCTTCTCATGGCTGCAGAACTGCAGTTCTTTCCACAAAATCCTTCTGCGTGAAATGCCTGTCTCAGGCTTTCCTGAACCCTCAAGACTTCATGAAAGAGTCCTCAGGCAAATGTTTCGCAACACGACAACTTAAACAGCTTGAACTGCCTAGAGAACCTCTGAATATAGACTATTGAAAGCTCACAGGGCTCTCCTGGCTATTTTGGAAACTTGAAGAGGTGTTTTTCAGGAAGCCTCAGCAGGAAGCCTTTATACATTGTATAAAACAAGAAGAGAAGGTAGGTGTCAGGTAAGCCCATCTCCCTCTCACAAAGTGTCCTGCCCTCACAGGAACTGCCCCAGAAGTCTGGGGTAAGAACATGACTCATGTCTTCACTTCTTTCTCTATAATTTGACTGAACTTCTCTGACCTCTCCAATTGCCAAACTCAAAGGACAGTTTCAGGGGTTTCAACCATCATGCCACCTTCTGCTTTCAATTCCCCTTCCAGCCTGTACTAGCACCACCCAGTATCTCTGCTGCACGGCAGCAGCTCTTTGCCTCCAAGGCTGTGCTTGAGGGCTTTGGATAGCAGAGTACTGCCTGGGCAGGGAGAATTCAACTCTTTCCCGCTCCCTTCTCACAGAGTCTCTGTGGGCAAAGAGCAAGCCCAAAGCAGCAGGAGAGTCAGCAACTACTGCAGTAGTCCAGGCCATGAGGCTAGGCCTCCTGGTGTGAAGGCAGGAGTCTCGGCCTCATTGCCCAGCCAGGGTGATGGTGTTGGCAGTGGTAGGCCTTAGCATAACCGGGCGGGAGGCCGAGAAAGAGCCAGGAGCCCAACAGTAGTGGTTGTCCTGCATGAGCATCCCTCTGCTTCCTTTTCCACTGTGTCACCATGGCAAATAAAGGAAAAGGAATCTCTGTGCTCCCTGAGTGTTACTCCCAGGATCTGTACCAAAGGAGGAAGGAAATGCACAGATAGAAATCAAGTGAAGCCGAGTCTGAATAAGGTCCAATTTAGGCACCTTGCAAGACAAAAAAATACCAACAAAACTCTGGGGAAAAGCAGTTCTCTAAGCCCCGTTAGACCCCCTCCTGGAGCTGCCAGAAAGGCAGTCAAACACATCCTTGGCTGAGAGGCCGAGAGGAATGAACATGGGGAGACTTCATAGGCGGGGAAGGTTTTACCTGTTGAGCGAGACAAGGAGTATGGTCCTATGTTTCTCTACCAACTGCAATCAGGGTTACTGGCTGGGATTAATGCCACAGGGAAGCAAGTGGACGATGGTGTTGGTATGACATTCCCCCACCATGGCCTTCAGTGCAGCTGGACGGGTGCAAGGTAGTGGAGCTCAGGGGGATCCATATTTTCTCTGTGATTGTCCAGGCCAAGATAGTGGCTGGGATATCTGTTGAGAGGAGCAACACCTGAAGAAGGTTGGCGAGTGTCAGGGCCAACACAGGTAGCCAAATATCATGGTCAAGGATTTGGCTAGGGAAGACTGAAGGCCTTCGCCATCTTCAGCTGCCTGTCCAGCAGATTTCCCATGTTTCGTGGTATCCTCCTTGGATTTGAACCTTTGCTGTTGCAGAAGAGCTCCTGTGTGCTTGACAGGCTGGTTTCCCAGACATTCCGGCCTGCCACCCATGAGAGATCCCTTTCTTCGCCACCGCTTTGCCATGCCAGCCTCGCTCCCTGTCCATGAGCACAGGTTCTCCTTGACTTGCTCAACAGGTAAAACCTTCCCTGCTTGTGAAGGCTCTGCCTCATACTGCCTTGCTCACACCTCAAGGGCAGCCAAATAAAGCACCGTGTGGTGAAAGGCCATTTTCTGTTCTCTGCTGCTTCTCTGTCCCTTTAGCCCAAATAAACAGGCCACCACAAAGAGAGAAAATTTGTCTTTGTTTCCAAAGCTGGAAATGCTGTCAGAATGGCATTTCTCCCTGTGTCTTGTCATGGATCAGATAAATCCCCAAGGGTCTTAGGGTACCCTGACACACAGCACAAGTCCTTGTTGACAATGCTATTGTTAAGAAGGGGAGTATTTGGGGGACAGGGCCTGAAACTGTTTCCCCATACTTGTATCTCTCCAGGAAAGGCACGGCTGATGCCTATTCTTCCCTATTCAATCTGATGGGAATGAAATGACATATCCTCCCTGGCCCCTGCTTCTCAAGCAAATGCCTGAAGGCCTGGAGGCTGGTACCTCTCAGATGTCCATTGTTTTTGAAGTTAATCCACCTGCAGAAGAAAACTCTTAGATGGTAAGATTTAAGACTCACACGCACATGCAAATCTTGACAGGCACATGGAAATGAGATTGTAACTCAGCATTTCACAGACAACAAAATAGATTAGAAGATGGAGTGGAGTGATTGCTAGAGTGTAGATGACCCATCAAAACTGTCTGAACTTTCTCAACTACTCTTCCTGTATATTGGCACAGATAAAAGCATATTTTGATTTCTGAGTTGATTGTTCTCTCTCTTTCTTTCTCTCTTTTTTTTTCCTCTCTTTTTCTCTCTCTCTCTTTTTCTTTCTTTTCCAGTTAGTTTGTTCATCTTGCAGGTTGCCTAAATTTCACTTCCTTCAAGCTCTGCTTGACTTGATTTCTGTCTACCCATTTCCTTCCATTAGCCTTGTGCAGGCACCACTCACAGCAAGGAAACCACTTCTGAGAAGTGCCACCAGCCTGATACTTCTCAGAAAACCCTGAGCCCAGAATACCCACTGAGTCTAGCTGTTGCCTCCATGCAGATTGCGCCACACAGGCACATGCTTCATTTCTACTCACACTCAGAAATGCCTGGAGGCCCTTATCCTGCCTCAGCCTGGAGTATGGGGGTTGCAACTGAGAGAAGAGAATAGAAGGGTGTCAGATGAATTGTTCTGAGGGGCTTCACACAAGACCTGCTTTGACCTGCAGCTCCCACAGAAAGGCCAAGGAGAAATCATGAGAGAAGAAATGCACACCTGCACTCCCATCCTTCTTTGTGTGAGGTAGTACGGGCTGACAGGGGAAATAAAAGCAGAGCTTAGCCCCTCAGATCAACAGGGGTATGGGACTGGACTGTGCTGTCATCCCCACATAACATGTGAGGTAGTGGATGTGTGGGGTGGGTGCATCAGTATAAATAAGCCCTCTGGAGTGAGGGTTTCAGGGGATGCCACATTAACTATTTCAGTGTGATTTCTAAAATGTTATCACTGGCCCAGGATCTGGGACAGCAGGAAAAGCCAGGCAAGTCTGGTAAACCTGTTGGGTAATCTTAGTTACTATTTGGAGCCAAGGAAAAAGGGGTAAATACCCTGCTGTGCATGCAAGAATTCTGGAAGAGTTCCTCAGTGCTCCCTAGTGCTGGGACTCTTATGTCTTGCCATGCCTAAGGGGATATGCCCAGTGCTTTCCCGCCATCCTCGGGCAATGCTCTCTGCCCTTCCCTTACAGCAACACTCCCTTGCAACCAGTCATTGTGCTTTTGCCAAGGGACAAGTTAAGTACATTAATTGCACAGTTGCCTTTGCCTTTGAGGAAGTGTGAAAGGTCAGCATACCTAGAGTGCAAGGACTGAGCCTCTTGCAGAGGCAACTGTCCTTGGTGTCCTGGTGTCCTGGCATTTTATGCCCCAGAGACTGAACTAACTATAGCAAGAAGAGATGCACAGGATATGTCTCAAAGACCTGGTTGGCTAGCAGACTCCCTCTTACCTTCTATCCTGGCAGAGAATAGCACTCTTCAAGTTGTGAGTAGCACTTGCCCCCAAATCACTGACACATGCACTTCCCCCTATGTTCTTCCTACAATGAAGCTAAGCAGAATAATAGGCTGTGTCTACCAACCCCTTGTCCCACCAGTGACCCCACTCCTACTGAAATATCACTCAACAAGTAGCCCCTACTGAAACATCACTCAACAAGTACCCCATGGGTCACCAATGCTTAGTAAAATCCTAAAAGTTGACCCACCAGAAAGGTTCTGAAAATCCCTAACTTATGCATATGGCCATGCAGCCAGTTGGCATTTCAAGATCTGCTCCCTGACCAAAGTCAGGAGTTTGTCAGTGCTTAGCCTAGATATTCATCAAAATGACAGCAATGCTACAATCCCATAGAACAATACCATGTTGTTTACTTCAGTGCTAAATGCGTCAATATGTTTCCCTCCCTTCTCCCAAACCGCCCAGCTCTGTTGGGATGTGAGCTCCATGGACTTCTTCCAAAAAGAAAAGAAATGGTCCTTTGTTTGGGAAAGGCTGAGGAACCCAACTCTGGAGCTTGGCAGAGAGAGGGAAACATTATGTGTGCTGCTAGTGGTGGCAGAGTGTGAGCTCATGTCCAGTGAAACTATCCATGCTACCACCCTGCCAGGTGCTGCTATAGAACTGTTCAAGCTCCAAGCCTGGCCTGGCTCTTCCTGGAGAAGGATCTGAGGAGATCAAAAGTGTAGCTTCTGTCTTTTGCCATGGGGCCATGTGAGACCTGGACTGGCCTGAGCATCCAAGATAAGCTCTTCCCAAGCATTATGTGGACAGGCAAAGACCAGCTGCAATGAAAGCAGAGGTTTTGGAGTCTGCTCTCAGCCCAGGGAGCACACAAAGCTGGAGAAACTTGAGGTGAGGAAGAAGGAGCCCTTGTGCTAGATGTTCTAAGTGGGTGAGTTTGCTTGCTGTCTGAGGGGCAGAGATGGCTCTTCAACAGGCTTCCTTGGAGATCCTTGCTTGCAATAACACTCCAAAGGGCAACACAACACAGCCTTGTCCCTGCAGTGACAGGCATGTGCCCACTGGCCCCAGGGAGGCCCTGGGACCCCTTGCAAGGGGATGGGATCCAGCAGCACTGAAGAGCATGACATACACCAGTGTTTCCCACTGCCTTTGAACTTCAATAGCATCAGAGTGGATCTCCTTGTGCTTTCCCTCCCTAGATAGTAAATCTCCTTCTCTGAGCACTGGCCCTCAGAGAAGGGAAGGGGAGAAACTGAAGAAACACCCTCCACTTCTGTGGCTGATTCTGAGGGATAACAGGTGGATTATATGTGAGCTGGTAGCTGTTTCACCTGCCAGTAAGTGTGGAAGGCAGCAGCTCTCTGACAGGACACAGTGTCACTTAGCCGCCCAGGACAGGAACTGAAGGATGGCACCTTCAGTTCCTGCAACTTCCCCTCCAAGGGGACTTGGAGGGGACTCCCAGTCAAGAGATGGAGGCAAATCCTGGGCTCTTGGTTTTGGGTGCTGCCCTTGCGTGCAGGATACCCCTCTGCTGGGCTGTGCTGAGGAAGGAAGAGCTGTGCCACAGGCAGGACCCCGCAGTAGGGCAGCCCCTGGTTTGTGCAAGACAATCCCTGTCTGTACTCCAAGGCGAGGTTTGGGCACTGAGGAGCTGCCCCTCCGCTGGGGTAGCCAAGCATAGCACTTGTTACATCAAAAGCATCACCTGGCCTGAAGGAAACAGGAGCAACTTGTGGTGAGCCACCAGCGAGGTCCCACCTGGGCCAAAAGCAAAGGCCTCCTCTTTCCTCCAGCTCTTGTTATCTGCAAGGGGCCCCTTGCCACTCAGAATGGTTGGCCTTTCTCCTTTCTTTTTTGGCCTGGATTCAGCCCAGCTGTGTTGATACCTTGTGGTCTGTTGCATTTTGGAGGCTCTCCAAGCAGAGAAATATGCACCTAGCACTGGCTCACAGGCTGGCTGCAGAAGAGCACTTGCAGGTGAGTACTGGCTGATAAAGTGGTCCATATAAAGCGTGTGTCAGTGACAAAAGTGAAATCAAGGCCTGACTTGCTGTGGGCTCCCTGCTGATCTCATAGATGCTGTTTCTGCAGTGCATTGAGATAAACACACCGCATAGGTACCACTTCACATGCACAAAGGAGAGAGAATTTTCAGGCTCATTTCTCATCCTTGCCAGTAAAACCTCTTTAGGGGAATCTATTTCTCCAGGATTATCATTCCAGATTGGATTTTACACATATCATTCACTGAAAAATGGCATAGCAGCTGAGTTTCATTCTCAAGGGTGTTACAGAAGGACGTGCCTGAAATCCATGAACATTCTTCTCCACACAGCCTCTTGGAAAAGCAGAAACCAGAGTCTGCATTGTCATAACATGTTCAAACACAGCATCCACTAACCATTTGCATACTGTGTGCAGCAAACAAAGCTCTGCCCAGCAAGTCTCAAAAGTTGTATTAACAGTCCAACAGCTTGAAACAGGTAGTGTGCCTCAGCAGGTGCTTCTTAGGCTTGAAATAGACTCAGCAAATGGCAGGCAAGGTTTGGGTATAGCTGCAGCAGAGAGCCAGTGTCCACAGTCAGTTGGCAGACTGCAGTTCTTGCACTCCAGCACATCAGTACCGATACATCTGACCATCCCTGCAGTGCATATGGGGTGGCATTGCCCTCCTCTTGCATTCTCAACATGAATCAGCAGCTCACAGGGTAATATTTTAGTAAAATATTCCATATCCTTCCTGCAGCGATTGCATTGCACTTATGCTGCAGGCCCGCTGGGAGTCATTAGCCAGTGTCCAGACAGGCAGTAGCAATGTTTTCCCCTCAATAGTCAGCATTTGCTGAGCTTGTAGCTCTGCTTTTGAAACATGTTTGGTAAAGCTTAAGTTTTAAGCCTTGTCTGTAATGTCTGCACAACCTGAACAGTGCAAAACAAGCTACATCCCAAATTATTTTTACTTCTACCTTTCCCTTTCTTCAAATTGATTTATTTAAAGAAAGATAAAAGGAAATTCACCACACTGGTCAAAATCTAATTTTCCCTATTTTCTTTCAAAACAAAGAAATAAGAGCTGTTTCAAACTGTGAGTTTGACCCTGACTCAACTTTGTTCACAGCAGAACTTGAGTCTTATTCTGTTCACCTTCCATCTTTCACCATTCTTCATCTTTCACCAGTAGACCCCCTCTGGATCAGCAGAAATTGTTTGAATTGTTGCAAAGTTTTTACTGATTTCCATTTGCAGCTATTGAAATTTCTCTGTGTGCAGCAACCTCTGAGACTGGGTTATGTCCTTAGGAACAACTTCTCTATATCAAAACCAAGAACTGCTCTTCTAAAGCACCAGGCCACCCCTCCTCGCCTGGCTTTGCCTTTGCTGCGTTGCCAGATGCCAAGTGCTCCTCAATAAAAATGCGAATGGCCTGAAGCCTAGTCATTGTGTTGCAGGATTTAAAGATCTGCTAACTCCATCACGCCGGCCTCAGAGTCAGGATTACTCATGTCCAACTTAATCGAAGGCTTGGCTATTTTTTTGCTGTACTATCAGTATTTTTAGCATCGTCAGGAAAGGAGTTCTCATTCTTATCGCTCGCACCTGGAAGCCAACCCACGTAAGTTGGTGGTTCTCCACAGCTCTCACACCCTGCAGGGGAAGGTTGACTGATCAGCAGCAGCCCAGCAAGACTCAGCAGTCTTCATAGCAAAGCAGAGCTGCTCACAGCAGCGACCCAGCACCCCATCCCTCCTGCCTGTCCAGGCACCAAGATGAGGACGCACAACAGGATGTGGTCAGTGAGGGTCCTGTGCTGGCTCCTTGCTCAGGTGCAGAGAGAAGACATCCTAGCTGGAGAGGTGATGGGTGAGCACCTGCACAGCAGGAACCTTGGGTGAGCATGCTGGAGGGTGCAGGGGAGAGATAGGGAGCACAGATTTGGGATGAGGCAGGGAACTCGCCATGTGTACTTCAAATTATCTCTTAAATCCCTCTGTTATATGCAAGAATGAAAGTTGTTCCCACTTCCCTGAGCTGTAATTTCAGGCTTTCTCAGATAAATCACCATGCCTAGGTACCCTTGGATAATATTTGCAGAATTATCTTCATCACTGGGGAACGTATTTCCATATGGATTTAATGAAAGCAGAGATTCTGCAGCTGGCAGTAGCTGAAGCCTTACACACAATTCTTAATCCAGGAAATTGGATGTAGTCGGAAATGTCTCAGCGCACAAAGCTTGCAAGATCCTGCTGTGGCTCATTCCTGCTGTGAGGCTGTGTATCCATGAGATAGGGTTTGGGCATCTAATCCTGAATTTAAAATGGCACAGCCCACACAACACAAAGTGACCAAACAGGTACGAAGACGCTCTCCCAGGGGACAGGTGTTGCAAATCACTGAAGGAGTAATTGCAGCCTAAACAGGCTCTTCCCAGCTTGGCAGCAGTATATAGAGGTAGATCTTATTCACATAATCCATGGGTTTCTCAACCAGGCCTCTTTGTTCCCTTTCCCAGTGCTCCAAAGTCATGACTCAAGATGTTAAGTCTGTCATGGCATTTCTCACAAGAAAAACTGGAGACAATTTTGTCTTCTGCTTCAGACACTTGCTGGACTGAGATATTTCTTTGACTGCTGCCAAGCAATCCTGACTACAGACACCCAACAACAACAAAAAAACCCTTAGTGTGCAGTAGCTGAACTCTACCCTTCAGCACCCAGAGTCTTGGTCCAGGTATGCTCGGGCATACCAATGCCTATCAGACCAGAAGGCAAACCCTAAATCAAAGCTATTCACAATGTCAAAACATGATTCCTATTTCAGTGTAAGCAGAATTACAGGAGCCATATAGATGTTGGCAGAGGCAACAGAATCCATGAGGAAAACCAGAGCTTGACACTCAAGGAACTGTCATGTTAGCATGGGCAGATCAGCACAGGCATTTTCACAATTAAGGGGAGTGCTGGAACAAGAATGAGGCAGCAGAAGAAAGGCTAAAAATAAAGCTTTGGGCCTCCCTGTCAATGAATGGGGATGTCCTGTCCTTTCTATAGGAATGAGAGATCACAATCAGCATCAGGGTTTGAATTCAGGCCCCAGAGCCAGCAGTAATTCTTTGAGGACTGTGATTGATTATCGTACAAGGGCAATTTGCATCCTCCAAGGAGGAGCAAGAAGACAAGGATGTTGTGCAAGGAAAGACTAGCAAGAGGTCAGTGAGTTGGTCTTGGAGCCAGGCTGTCTCTAAACTGCAGGCACATGGAGAGGTGTCTTGGGTCAAAATCTGAGGACAATACCTAATCCCTAGCAAAATGCATACTTTGCAGGGTGCCTCTTTCTTGTGATTTCTGGCCTTGCACATGTGCTTTCTGTAACTTGGAATTTCATCTGCCTCTGCAATGGTAGCTGAATCTCCTACATCCTTTTCTCTTGGCACTGCCCTACCTAGAAGTGACAGTTTTGAGAAAGCAAGTGCAGATGCAGTCACCACCTGCCTCCGTCTCATAATCAGGGCTCAGGTATTACTTAAATAATATCACCACTGATATTACTCATTGCTCCACGCTTGTGGCTCCTTCTGGCCATGGCTAAGGGCACTGTTTGTGGCAATAATAAAGCTCCCTGCTACCTGCTAGACCTTGTGTCCAGGAGCAGCAGATCTCCTTGGATGGCTGTCTGAGGTCCTTTGCAGAGGCTCCATGTGCCCAGTCTCACAGAATTTTTCTTTTGAAAGGAGTCATTTAATAACATACACACACGCATTCGTGCTCCCTGAGCAGAAGGAAGCTGGATCTTCTATAGAAGAAAAGGGGAAGTTTCAAAGGGAGAACACTGAGATTTCTGGAGGAGAGGAAGAAAAGAGAGGACATGTCACAGCAAGGAAGGCCCATGGGCTTTGAGGGCCAAGCCTCAGAGATGGAGAAGACCCACTTTGGCCTTTACTCCAGCCCCCTTGTGCCATGAGGTGATTAATGGGCTTAATGATCTGGCAGAAGGCAGAAGTCTTTCTCTTTCCTCCCCAACTCCAACAGACAAAAGAGTCTCCCTCCTAGCTCTGCTGTCATTTGACAATGGCAGTCTCTACAGTCATGCTTGAGGGAGGTAGGAGAGATGGGGAGGATCATGTCCTCAGCAGAAAGCAAGCTGATGGGCCTCAGGAAACTGAGAAGAAAGTGCTTCAGAGAACTTTAGTTCTGGGCCTCTTCAGGAAAACATAGAGTGTCTTGTGATTTAGAAACAAATATGCAAGACAAGGAAAGCTTTAAACCACAGGCTTGGCCTTCTGCCTGATCTTTTTTCCCTCCTCCCTCAGTATAATTACAGTTGAGCCATGTTGTAATTATCTAACTTTTTCCAAAGGAATCCTTTCACCCTGATTCATACTTTCCCCAAAGCAGAGGCAGAGAACAGATTTATATCGATTCACTCTAATAGTGTTTATATTGATTTATTGTAATAGTGTTTTGCTCTCCCCCTGCACCCTATGCTCCTCAGCTCTCCAAACCTTCTGAGGTAGATACTGTAGTAGGTACTGAGCTTTCCTGAGTAATATTTCCCCATCTCTCCAAAACAGCTGCCTATAATATGGCCCCATGGCCAAGCTATACTGCTTTATTTTTTAGGGCATCTCTGAGTTGGCAAACATGTGGCTGTTTTTCCTACTTCAGCTCCTGTGTCTATGGCAGCTGGTGGTGAGGGCTGCATCTGCAGCTCCACAGTCTCTGGAGACTTGAGCAAGAGTTAATAGCATGGCCAGGAGTCCCAGAACCAAGTGTCAGCCTTCTGCCCCTGGGATTTCACCTTAATCATGTAGTTTCTGAAGCACTTAGTGATGCATCTGCTCCTGGTTTAGGCAGAACTTAAGAGCCCAGTCCTCCTCTCAGACCCTTCCCACCAAGTCTCAATCCTTCTGACCATTTTCCATGTGGGATAAAAGCCTTGGACAGTAAAACACTCATTGTAAAACTATTTTCCATTGGCTTCATGGCCACACACAGCTGGATCTCCTCCTGGAGTAGCTGGCAACCTTCTTAGAAGGGTTGGCCTTAGCATCCTGGAGGGGAAGGGTGGGAGGAGACAGCTCTGCCTAAGAGATCCTCCCCTCCCACAGCCTACCCTTTCCTCTGCCTGATTGGCAGGGGGAGAGGAGAAGGGCTGGGACAACTCAGCTCTCCATCTATTTAAAGGCAAGGGTGGGGCACCTCAGCTACTTGCTTGGATCTCCTGCATCTTGGTAGAGAGGAGAATTACCCTGAAGAGTGGAACCATGTCTTGTGTGAGTAGAGTGCACCATGGGGAGGGCAGTGCACGGCTGCAAGAGGGCTGGTTTCCCTGAGTCAGCTTTGCTGGATGTGAGGCTCCACGCAGTAGGAGTGTGATGAAGGTCTTGGCTTGGTGTGAGGATGCTTGTGCTGTCTTCTGTCCACTCATCAATCCCTATATCAGAGGATCTGCCAGAGCTAGATGCCTGTTGTTGCGGCTGACTGCTGCATCTTCTCTAGGAGGGTGATGCTATTTCTTGTTCCAACAGGAATTTGTTGGGTGTATTTTTCCCCTGCAGGATACCTTTGGGGAGATATGGGGCAGGAGTCCTTGGTTTCCAAGCTGGGGTAACCTGTTTTACAGCAGCAGTGCTCTGGGGAAATAGCTTCTCTAACACTTAATGCTCTCCAAATATTTCTTCTCATGGGCAGCCTTGCCGCTCACTTCTCATTTTCTGGCTGAAATTTTCATGAGTCACTTGGTCCTTATCACTCTCTCTTGTAAGAAAATATGCTTTTAGAAAGTGCTGCTTGCCCTCAGGAGAAAAATATGTTCTTTGAGTATTGTTCTGTGAGGGTCAAGGATTACTGGAGAAATAGTTGTATCTGAAGAGTGTTTACACTTGTCCTACTGACTTATTTAACCTAGATTTGGGTGGGGGATAGCTAAGGAGTGTCTTAAGTGCAAAGCACTTTACTGAATTAGAGTAGGGGGAGTGGGAGAAGTTCTTATTCTTGTGGTCTAGCCCTAGGTATGATGGAAAAGTGAGCCTGGAGCCAGAGCTGACCAGATTCATGGGCTTGCCAGAATATTTTAGTCCCTCTAGAAAAGAGGTGTGGAAGGGTGTATGCGTGGAGCAGGAAAATATGTCCCTGGATGTGCTGGACTGGCCAAAAAAAATCCTAAGGTGCTGGACAAGGCTTGGAGTTCAAATCAAAGTAAGGGGAGGGGAGTGGAAGCGCTGTCCCTGCCCAGCCAAACTAGTGTTGGAAGATGCGAGACCCACAGGGCGTGTAGGTGTGTTTGGCAGGTGCTGGGTTAGGGTGGGTGGCTGTGCTGGGAACTTGAAGGTGCTCTTGCCTCATAGTAGTGAAGAACAGCTGTGAGGAGAACAGCTGGGAAAACAGCTGTATGCCCCATACAATTGGGATAACCTCTTTGGAGTACCCCCTTTGCCCTGCCCTAGGGGAAGGGAGCCTCTCTGTCTCTCCAGCAGTCTGATGTGCTTTCTCTGCAAGGCAACAGGAAGATGCCAGGTCAGAGCAGGCCAGCCAGAAGGTACTGAGATAATCTCTGTGTCTCTGTCCTTTAGGGACCAGTGTGCACCAACTTGGGTCTCAAGCCTGGCCAGCGTCTGACGGTGAAGGGCAAGATTGCCCCAGCTGCCAAAAGGTAAGGCATGCTGTGTGCCAGGACATGGCCGAGGCAGCGTGCTGAGCCACTCCGTCTGGTTTGGGACAGAGGGAATCCCTACTGAGGGTGGGGAGTGTGGGGAAGGTGCAGCTTTGGAAGGGGTTAACGCCAGCAGTGCTTTCCAGTGAGTCATTGCTTAATGCATATTGCAGACACACTCCCGTGCCAAACAGTTAAGCCAAAGCAGATGTGATGTTCCAGCCGCACGCGCTGGTAACCACCACATCCTCCCTAGAAGAGGGTAAAGGAAGTGAAGGCTGTGTCTGTACTGAGATTTAGCTTGATCATCCACTCAGCCTCCTCCTTGCCTGCACTGAGCTAGCTCTGCAGCAGGGGCACTGGCGCAGTGTCTGGCTGCACTGAGCAGAAGGAATGACAGCCCAGGCAGCTGGGAGGTCCTGGCTCGATGTGGAAGAATGCTGAGTCACAGCAAAAGAAAAAGCTGTAAGTGGCAAAAAGTTAGGATGCTGAAGTCTGCCTCCTCCTGACAGAGGTGACTCTCGGATGCTTGGAAAGGAGGAGCAGGAAAGGTGCTGAACCAATAATTCAGTTTAGTACTTGAGAGGGCTCCTTCTGTAGGGACTAATTGTTGTTTCCCACCCTGGGAACACTTCTGCAGCATCCTTGAGCTCTTGTACAGTGGTGGGCCCTTTTGCAGGTAAGTGGAGTACGTAGCTGATCTTCTGGGAGAAGAAGTCTTCCAGGAAACACGTCCCAGCTCTTCTCAACACCTTTGAAGTTTGATAGCATCAGAGTGAAGCCTTGTGGGCTTTCTCTTACTAAATAATATACCTCCTTCTTTCTCATCTGGGTAAGAAGCCTGAAGGCAAGGTGGATGCTGGATTGGGAAGCTGTTCCCTCCCACTGCAGTTGCAGATACCTTGGGATAGTTAATAAGATGGTAATTAGTTCAGCTGCCTGCAGGGTGGAGGAAGACAGCAGCTGTCAAGCAGGGTGCAGCACCAGCTAACTGTTTGGGGCTGAAAGAGAAATTGGTGGCAATCAACTGACTCAAACTGTTTTGGGTGTACAGAATACCTCCCTGTTCAGATCTAGACACCAAGTCTTTTAATTTTTTTTTGTGTGGAAATTAAGCAATATCTGTTCCAGAGAGGTAAAGTGTCACTTACTGACTTCCATTCTTTTTGCTAAACTACAGAGCTCTCTTTAAAGTTCTCTCCGGGTGCTGACATTTGGACCTGAGCGAGTGGACCCAGAAGCATTCATGGTAATGGACAAGATGCTACCATAATTTCCTCTTTCTTTGCAGCTTTGTGATGAACTTGGGAAAGGACTCATCCCACCTGGGGCTTCACTTCAACCCCCGCTTTGATGCTCACGGTGATGTGAACACGATCGTGTGCAACTCAAAGAATGTGGAACAGTGGGGCACAGAGCACAGGGAGACTGTCTTCCCCTTCCAGAAGGGAGCTCCGATAGAGGTGAGGCCTGGAATATGTCCCTGTACATGCCTGAATAAAGAGTATTTGGCATGGGAGACCCAATTGTAGGAGCTGACTCTAGACTATTTGTGTGGGATGTGGATGACTTCTACTTGTCCAGTGCCATTACTCTAGGCTTTGGGCAGTAGTTAATAAGTGAACAGGTGCAAGTTCCATTTATCTCAAGAATATGTTCCCATTGAACTGAGGCAGGGAACTGGCATCTCTTGGGAGAGCACAGTAATACTGTTTGCAGAGCTGACTAAGCTTTACACTGCAAAGTGGAGGGTAGCACAGCAACACTGAGGGGAAAGGCTTGCAGGATGTCCAGGCAGACACTTTCTCAGACTCTTCCACTTGTCTTGCAGATTTCATTTGCCATCAACCCGAGTGACGTGACAGTCCACCTGCCAGGCCACCAGTTCACATTTCCCAACCGGCTTGGTCTCCAGGTCTTTGACTACTTTGATGCACAAGGAGATTTTGCAGTCCAGTCCATCAGCTGGGAATAATTTCTTCCTATGTCCTTTCTTTTAACAAAAAAAAAAAAAAAAATCAGATGACAATCATTAAATGTTTGGTCTACCTGATCTAAGAAGTTAATTTGTGTGATTTGTCTACACTGGTTGGCTACTCTGGGGGCGGAGGGATACTAGCTTTGGTGGGATGCTGTATGCAGAGGGGCTGACTCAATAAGATCAGATTGAGTGGTTCAACTCAGTTTTGGCCCAAAAACTCATCGAAGTAGTAGGTAAGGCCTGGGGTGGCAGAGCCTCTTCTGCCTTGGAAGGTAAATAAGCTAACTCAGACAGCAAGAGGAAAGTTGCATACATAATCAATAGCCCCTGACTAGGACAGAATGGAAGTTTCTTGGGTAAATCTATTCCTTTTGAGGCTTAACCTGCTATACCTTCCTGCCTGAAGAAAGGGAATTGGTGAAGTCTCTCCCTCTTTAAGCAGAGCAGCTCTGCCTGCTCCCAATAACTGCAGAAGCCCAAAACCAGTTGGATCACAGCCCATGTTGCATCTGGCAGTGACTAGAGGAGTTTAGTCTCGATCTGTTCCATTTGTCTAGCCTATTTCCTCCAGAGCCTAGGGATTTTGTCCTTCTACCTACTTCAAGGGGCTTGAACAGTTGTAATGCATAGCTGGAGTGCCAAGGATGACTCCACTATGCTTTTTGTTACCCTGTTATTTTGTTGGCCCTTCATCAGCTCAAAAGAGCTGCAGTGCTTCTCAATCTAATCTGAGCCTGGCAGACCCTTCTTTCAGCAGCTGAGGAGTCAGAAGATGAGGCATCTTGTGATGCTATAGCACATTCCTCACAGGCCTGTGGGTTACCCAAGGCATCTGATGGCAGCTGCCTTTAGGGCTCTCCCAGATTAATGCTATTTCAGCAGTGTTTGTGGTGGCTGCTGCTGGGGTGGAGATGCTTGGCAGGCCTAGGAAAGGTGGGAACTGCTCTTTCTAGCTCACAGCAGTTGCCTGCTAGGCTTGAGGGGGAGGGCCCCCTTTTTGGGTCTTTACTTGCAGCCTGCCTCATGAGCAATACAAAAGTCAAGTGATCTTGATAGTCTACAGAAGTATGTAGACAGGCCATTTGACTCCCCTTTGCCTGTTGCAGAGCAGCTGGGAAGCAAAAGTTTGTTTCTAAGTCAGTGCCACTTCTTGTTCTTGCACTGCAGTTCCTAAGACTCTGCAAGGTCCTTTGTCTGGAGTCGCCTGCACAGAGCAAAGCTCTGTGAGGAGCACAACCTGGAAGTGACAGCTTCAGATCAGCTTCCAGGTTGTCAGGCACATTGGGGCTTCGCAAGAATTTATGCTCTGCGGTTGGATCCCTTTTTGCTCTTGCCTCCCTGAAAACACAGATGACTCTATGAGTCATCCTGCTTGTTACAACTAGGTCTATATTAGTAAATGCAACATCTAGAACTGCCACGCAGTACCCAGACACGGCTGAAGGACAGCATGGGCTGCAGACTCTTCCCATGGTATGGTGTGGGCAAGGATGTCCTTTAGGGGGTGAGGAGAGAGTTTAGCTGGAGCAAAGTGAGCCATGCTAGGCTAGCAGGCTTGAAGATGAGAACTAGCCAAGTTTATGGACTGGCATTCAGTAGAAACTCAGTTAGTGCAGGGAGGCTGCATTGGTGAGAGGCCTCTCTGTTAGCTGTGAGGAAGGATAGGTGTTGGAGCTATTTTCTTGCAGGTTCCTTGCTGAAGTTTCAGTGAAGAAAGGTTTCTTTGCTTTGCTGATCTCAGAAGCTGAGCAGTACGTGTTCTGATTTCCCTGAGCTATAACTCTGGAGTGTATCACACTAACCATAATGTCTCTCAATGATAATTTGCAGTCTTTACTTTTGGAAAGATTCTTCAAAATCTTTATTTTGGGAAAAAAAAAAGCTGAATCTGAGTTTTACCACAAGTCAGGGGAACCTTACCTCAGGTCTTCCACTGGGGTGGCTGGTTCTAGAAGTGACTCACTGGTCCCATGAAACCTTGTGACTCACTGTTGCCCTAACTTTGTTATGTCTCTTAGTTCATTGCCAGCAAGGAGATGAGGGGTGGCAAAGACTCTGTGGCAGGATAATATAGATGTATTGAGGCTGACTGCTCCCTTCCGCCCACTCCCTGGTTTTGCAAAAGGTGGCAGCTTGTGTACAAGGGCTGGAGGAGCCAAGAACTATTTAACACCTCACACATACCTCAATCAGGATCCCCAAGGTGAGCCTTTTCCAGAGCTTCTTCCAACCACCCAAGGGGACATAACCACTGTTAGATGGGTAAACAGGAGAAAAGTTACAGTAGCCTTGTGGAGGAAAAGGTGTGAAGGTGACCGCTGCAGAAATGGAGGACATGACACACTGGTATAGAAGACAACTTGTTTTATTTTCCCTTCCTGGAGGACTCAACCCCAGGAAAAACTTGAAGAAACCCCTGTGGGGTGTTCACCTCCGCTCTGAGCCCTCTCTGTGCTCCCCTGTGGACCTAGACAACTCCATGAAAACCAGGGAGGCACCGTTGCCTCCTGCCGTGCCCTGTGTTGCCCCTCGGGACATGGCCCATGGCCCCAGCAACCCCCTCCCGCTGTGGCCAGGGGCCGGGTGGCAGCTCCCGGTGAGCAGCGTGTAGAGGAAGGGGTTGACGCAGCTGTTGCCGTAGGCCAAGCAGGTGACCCCAAAGTTGAGGTAGGCCTGGGCGGTGGGACCCAGCCCCAGGCCCTCCTGCCAGTACAGCCTGGTGAGCTGCCAGGCCCAGAAGGGCAGGAAACAGGCCCAGTACGCTGCGATGATGCCAAAGATCCGGGAGAAGAGCTTCTGGGAGGAAGCCCGGCCAGTGGGCAGTGGTCCCAGACCCAAGGCGGAGGACCGATAGGCCCAAGCCAGGCGGCCATAGACAACACCCAGCACCAGGCCAGGCCCCAGGATGCTGGTGGCGAAGAGCACAGTGAGGTAAAGCCGGAAGGCAGCTGGCGTCCAGGTGGGGAAGCAGATCCGCTTGTGGTGATCGCCCTGGTCTCGCAGCTGGATCATTGCCATCATGGGGGATGTTAGCAGGAGTGACAGGAGCCAGAGGACAGCGCTGGCCAGCTTGCGGTAAGTGTTTCCAGCCCGCCTGGCTTGCAGTGGCCTCGTCACTGCCCAGTATCTCTCCAGGCTCATGGCAGTCAGCAGGAAGATGCTGGCATGCATGGTGAGGAGGTCCAGGCTGAGCAGAAGCCTGCAACCCACATCCCCAAAGAACCAGTCGTGGGCAAAGTAGGT
>JAUBOD010000647.1:3222885-3233503 GCA_032353885.1 Nothura maculosa | reverse complement strand
TAAAGCCACATACGGATACACATGGAGGTATCTGTTGTTCCTGAAGAAAGCAGGAACTCTGGCTTCTTCCACTTTTGCATGTATCCTTCCCCTTCCTTTTATTTCCCCCTCCCTAGATGTGCACACACTGCTCCCATTGGTCTCTAAAGGGTGAGGGAAGGTGGAAATAGCAGCTCCCCGTTAGAACTGTTAGAATTCTCCCACAGCAGCTTACCTTGGGACCAGTTTTTTCCATGTATCCTTCTTTCAAGAAATTCCTTGTCAGCCTGCTTTTAAGCTGAAAAAAAAAAACCCAGTAACTTTCGATTAGCCATGTTGCTTTGTCATTACCTTTCTCTCTTAAATTTGGCTCAGCTGCTCCTAGGCAGGACTTACTTCTGCTGCCAAAACCCCAGAAATAAGGGAGAATGCCTGTTCCGTGGCCATTACATGTCCTTGAAAGCACATTTTTCCTGCCTATACTTCAGCACTGTATATTTTTTTCCACTTTTATATCAGGGAATCTTAGAGCAAGCTAAGGGGCTGTTGTTTCAAGATAAGTGAGTAGCAGCAGGAGGCTGAGCACTGCTCTCAGCTGCTGCCTTACCTCATTATCACTGGCTATGGGAAATGCCACCTTCAGGTAATGGAACTGCACCGAGCGAATGGCATTGAACCAGTCCACCACTTCCTAAGAAAGAACCAGCACAGGACAGAGAGATTCAACAGTGAGCAACACAAACACACCCAGCTGCACCCATTTAACTACAAACACAGCCAGCTCTCCCTTCCAAGGCCCTACAGCACCTTCCTCATGCTCTCACAAGCATCAACATGCCTGCCCTGTGCCCACAAACACAGCCTGCACGTCTGCCCACCTTCTGCAGCAGCTCCTCCCACACAGCCCCTCAATACTCCTGCCCTGCTGCTCGCAGCAAGTTGATTCCACGGAGCCAGAACCCCCACCCTGTCACCTACAGCCCTATCCTACCTATGCCTCGGATTATTTATATCACTGATTTCTCCCCAATTGCTTTGCACAGTGTTTGATGCTAGAATTAGATACCTTTCCGTTTTCATGGTAGACAAATATATTCCGGGTCTTGTTGTCCTTGAGGTAGGTGATCTGCAGACCATTGGGGTTTCCAATCTTCACTGGCTGGAACGTAGCGTTGATGACATCTATTTTAATAATGACTTTGGGTTCTTTGGCCTGAAAACAGAAATAGCATTGGTCATACATGATGAATCTCGGTGGCAAAGGGATCTAAGCTCGAACTAGCTCCAGTGAGGTTAAGCCAGCTGTCAGGCTGGTGCCAGAGAAGAGGCAAGATTACAGTCAGGATAAGGACAGAGCTAAAAAGAAGCCCTCTTATCAACAGTGAGCTTAACTGTTTCAAACCTGTCTCCTGAGATTCACTGGTGAGACAAGAAAAGAGGAATCTAAAGAAAGTGGTAATTATTATCATTAATATCAGCAAAGAGAGTGTTCCAAGAGAATGGTTGTAGGGAAGCACAAAGGAGGACATGGAGAAATGTCACCCTGACAGTAGGAAAGGAGCCCCTCTCCTCAGTGACATGGTTTTCCCATTATCATCCCTGGTCTGGAATGAGCAAGGAATTCTCAGAAACACATGTATTAGAAAGGTGTCTGTGACTTCAGTGCCTCAGGTGGAACCAACCACCATACTTACATCCTGCTTGGTGAAATACTTCAGACATCCCTCTCTCTCAGACAAGAGGAATTTGCGGGGTAGGAACTGCCCGTTGTCTCGGCCTCGCTTCCAGAGAATGCCTTCCTTCACCCCTACAACAAGAAGGGCCACTTTTAAGAGCATCCTCCCACAGACACAGTAGGCAGGTGAGAGCCACATGCAGCAGCTTATGAACTATTGCCAAGAACAGGCACCTGAGATGGGGAGATCTCACCTCTCGCTTCCTGGGGTTTGTAGCCCCAATCCCTGGTCACCAAAGACCATCACAGATGCTTTGCACCTCCTGGGCAGGCTGCTGCTACTCTCTCTGAAGATAGGAGCTGTCTCTCCCCATGGTCACCACAGCTCTGGCCCACGCAGGCAGCTGGCATGGGACCAGAACTCTTCCCATTTGACTTTGCAAGCCCTGAGGCTTCAACATTTTGTGTCACAGTGCTGGCAATGGCATTTCAAAGACAAATGCTGTGGTTTGCCGGGGCTGGCATGAAACAAGACAGAACTTTCTTTCTGCAGAGGTCTGTCTGGCTCTACTAGCAACAAATGCCTTTGAATGATACCAGCTGATACGGTCAGTCTTGGAATATCCCATGACACTGCCAGCCTACACTGCCCACAATTTAAGCTCCTCCAGAACAATGCCCAGTAAGTCATCAGACAAGTTCTCAAGAGAGCTTTCTCCTCCAGGTGATCAAAGACTTCCAGAGAAGGAGATAAGCAGGACCTTTTGAAGCTGTGCTTTGCTCTTACCATCAGAGTATGGCAGCTGTTTCCCTGGCTCGGTGAATTCTTTGCGTTCATACTTAGCCCTTATCCACTGCTCTCTCAGCACTCTAGGGAGAAACGACAGATCAGAAATGAGCTACAGGAACCCAGAACTGCCTTCCCCCCTTTCCTTTTATATACAGCAACTTACTGGCAGTCATTGTAGGTTGGCTGGTAATAGTAAATAGGGATGTGAGCTTCATATGTGGCTTTGGCCACAGCATTCCCGTGACGAGCAAGGAACTGTAAAGTCAGAGAGAGAATTAGTGCTTTCCCTTTGATGCAAAGTCAGGTTGGGACTTTTTCTTACCTGTAATAGGAGAGGACGGATGCCCTCTGAGCCATTGTGATGACTCTCTCCTCCACTGCAACATCCCAATGAAATTCAGCCACAGAAATATGGCTCTCAAACGTCTTGTCTACCCTCAGAAGTCACACTGATTGCACCCAAGCCAAGAGAATGTCTTAAATATTTGGAGTTGGAGGGCAAGTAGCAGGGAAAGCTCTAGTCCCCATTCATGTCATTAAATATGAAAACTCTTATGGAGCATTGAATTGTCCAAGAATTCCCCTTGCAATACTGAAACTAAGAGGAGATGTTGAGATTAGGTGATACTAGCTGTAGGAAATAGGTCATGTGGAGTAATGAGGACCTTTTGGCTTGACAAGATACTCTGCAAGAACATCTCTGTTCCAGACATAAAATAATAGCACATGGGGAGACACATAAGGGCATCCTCCCTTCCCATTTGGGTTATGGGAATTAACCCCACGTGAGTATTTGGAGTACAGCTAGTAGAACCGGGACTGCTTATCAGATCAAATCTCCAAATGTGTGATGCCCAAGGCCTGTTTTTCCCGGGACACACTAGTGCATGGCCTAGCCTCAACCCACCTACATAACATTGAGGATCAAGATCTCACCTTCACCTGAGCATCATCCCAGTGGTCCATCTTCAGGGATTTCACTTTGCTGACGCTAGGGATGTTGCGATGGATTCCTGAACAGCTGAGGCATATAAAGACACCCAACGTAGAGGAGGCCCAGTCAGGATCTGAAAGTACAAAAAGGGATATCAATAACAGAGGTAAAGTTTCCTGGGATATATATATATGCCTCTACAGCCAAGAAACAGAGAATTGGGTGAGCACTGTTTGATCTAGGCTGATTATTTACCTCCTAGGATAGAAATGCCAATCTGGAAAAAAAAGGAACTATTATCACTTTGTTCTTCTCACTTCAATTATTTACTCTTAAATCCCTAGTGACTTGAATCCTGACAATTCCAAAGCAGTCTGCAGATTCCCGTTATGTAAAGAATCATCCCAGATCAAAACGCAGCCCCCGCTGGGACTCCAGGGGCAGCTTAGTGCATCACAGCAACCCACAACAGTATTTAGCTCAGGAAGTAGAAAGCAACCTTGAATGCAAAAATTCCCAAGGGTAAATTGAAGTAGGTAAAACACTGTTAACTAGCCCAATGTTAGTTTGGCCTGGGTGGTACAAACCACTAGTGCCTGTGGGGGAGAGTGTGATGGGCATTTGTGCAGCTTTTGTAGCACCTCAAATTGATATCCTTTCAGGAGGACAAGCACTTTAACAAAAAAAAATCTCAGGGCACAGGGGCTGTGGCAGGTTGTCAGTTTAGAGCTGAGTCACAGAGGAGGCAATGCCCGCTTGAATCATGCCTTCTTTCTGGAGCAGCGAGGATTTTGTTGGGAGCTTTCCTGTCAGGTCGTGACTGGGCCTGACCATGATTTGTGTTTGAGATTTGACTCAATTACAGCCCTTGGTGCTGCCATTGCACGGCCCCTGCTCATCCAGCACTCCAGGGTTCCTCTGGCACTTCCTTCCCACCACCTCCCTGACTCACACCCAGACACAGGACACCAATGGCCAGCCAGAGCAACGGCTCTCCTCTCCCTCCACCATGTGGGTCCTCTCCAGTTCCAACAACTGGTACCAAACCACACCAGTACGTGCTGCTGGGCTCCACACAGCTTCCAAGAACCCCAGCTCCACACTGCCCCTGTTCGCTGTTCTCCTCCACAGTTGCCCCCCTGCCTCAAATGGACCAGAATCATCACTAGGAACTATCCCCCACTCTCCACTTCTGATTCCAACAGCATTTTCCAGGCTGTTGAGGACTCACCCGGCTTCCCACAGTCTGCGCACAAGGAGTTTTCTGCTCTTCTCCACACCTCCTTTAGGACTTTCACACTCTTCTCGTTGCCTCCAGCCATCATGTTTAAATGCTGTCCCTCTGGGCAGGGCCGGGTCAGGCCAAGAGGGCAGTTGCCTGTGTCTTCTGCACCTGTAATCCAACCCCCCAGGCTGTCCTGGGAGAAAGGGACACCAGGCAGCTAGAGGATTTTGCAGGAGGGAAAAGGGGAAGACGGGAGAAGCCGTAAGGTCAACCAAAGGACTGTGAAGGCCTGAGAGCGCCTGAGTGGCACTGCACAGCCAGGGCCAAAGAGGCTGGAGGCCAAAGTGCACCCAGACTGCCAGAGAGGAGGAGGAGGAGAAGCAGGAGGAGGAGGAGAAGGAGGCCTACCCCATGGGCGTGGAGGGAAGTGCAGCAATTAACCACAGAACTGGTTTTTCCGCATTTCTGCTGGTGAAAGGACAGGCCAGGAAAAGAGCACAAGCAGCAGGCAGGCTGATGAAGCGCTGAGGTGGCCCAGGATGAGCAGCCACCAGGCTGTGTCAGAAGTGCTCATGCTCTGTAGGCTGGGGTTGACTTTGTCACTGCACCCCAGCAGCTCCCACCAAAGTCAGCAGGCTACAGCATAAGACCTACTATTAAGACAAGGACCAGAGGACATGAAAGGTTCAGGAGACTCAGCCAGAGTCACTCAAATGAAGAGTAAACCTGCAGTCCTGATTCGCCCTGACCTTTGCTAGTACCTCTCTCTGCCACCAAGTATAGGACCTGTGGGTGTTCGGAGAGGTCCTGTGTCCTTCTGGGAGGCTCAGCATGAGAGCTGAGACCCAACCGCATGTCTGCCCTCCCAGAGCAGGCGGAGATGCCACAAGCACCAAACAGAATGACAGAAAATAACCTTAAAGACCTTTATTAAAGAAATATAGATATGGACTATCTGAAAGAGGAGATGAGCAGGTCTCATGGCCATGACCCACTAATGGCTGAAGACCTTTGCACCCAATGGTGAGGACACCAAAGACCTTTTCAACACTTCTGCAGGAAGCAGTACCCTAAGGACCATGAGCCGGTGGCACAGGGGCCTGGAGAAACCTCCTGGTCCCCTCAGGCTGTAGCCAAGGCTCTGCATAGTTGCCAGAGCATCAATACTATGCAGAGCTGTGGCACCAACTTCCTTCTCCCAAAGTGGAAGAAAACGTGCCAGAAGCAGGACACGTAGGAGGCTGCACGGATGCCATCTCCATGCCGATGCGTGCAGGGCAATGAGGAGAACGGCACCTTGCTCTGCTCGCTGCTACAGGCAGAGCGGTGGCCCCGAGCCTGCGACCGAAGCTGCGACCCCAGCCAGGGCCGCTGCACGGCACAAAATGGCGGGCCGGGCCGGGTCGGGCTGTCCCTTCCCTCCCGGTGCCGCCTCCCGGGGGCCGGGCCGGGCCGGGCCGGGCCGGGCCGGGCTGGGCTGGGCTGTCCCGTCCCTTCCCTCCCGGTGCCGCCTCCCGGGGGCCGGGCCGAGCGGCGGAAGGGGCGGGCGGCAGCAGCGCGGGGCCGCAGCGTGGGTGCCGCCATGGGCAAGAAGAAGAAGAAGGGGGCGAGCGGCGCCGCGGGGCGGCTTGTGGTGACTTTCGACGAGGAGCGGCGGAGGTGAGGGTGGGCGGTGCTGCCGCCAGGAGCCCCGAGGGGCTACTGGCCAGGGCGGGAGCCCCCCGCGGCACCGGCGGCGCTGACAGCCCCGGGGGTTTGCTCCCTCTCCAGGGAGTACCTGACCGGCTTCCACAAGCGCAAGGTGGAGCGGCGCAGGGTGGCCCTGGAGGAGATCCGGCGCAAGCTGAAGGAGGAGCAGAGGAAGATGAAGGAGGAGGTGCGGGGCGAGCGCCGGGGGCGCCGCCACTCCGGGGCTCCCTCGTGGCGGGGAAAGGGCGCTCCTGGGAGCGGGAATGCGGCCGGCATGTTGGTACAGCGGGGGGTTTGCAGTAACGCTTTCCATCCCGCAGCGGCACAAGGAGTACCTGAAGATGCTGAGCGAGAGGGAGGAGGCGCTTGGTAGGTGTTACCTGTGTGCGTGCCAGAGGAGACCGAAGCTGGGGAGAGGTGGTGGTGCTGGCGGGGAACCTCGGCTCGCTCACACAGCGAGCCTGGCTGGAGGGTCTGTGGGGACTCACGGCTTCAAAACTCCCTGAGGAGCAGGGTCATCCAGCATCCTGGGCTGCATGGGGAACTTTGCTGCCCCTGGAGCAGGAGAGGAAATGGGGTGTTACAGAGAAGGGAACAAATGGGATGACATCTCGAAACCATTACAAATCTTCTGTCGGAAGGTATTTGCCTTCTGTGCTTGCAGTGCCAGTGTTTCAGCCTCTCCATCTGCCAAGCCTCCGTGTGAAATCTGGGTCTCTTTTCCCCCAATATGGTGATGTAGGAATGAGTGTAAGGCTGACTCGTGAAAAGCTGGCAGATTGAAGTGTGGGATTTCTTGCCTCCTCAGATGAGGTTGATGAACTAGAGCACTTGGTGACAGCGCGGACGGAGTCTGTGAACATCGACCACCCAAACCACATCGTAACGGTGACCACCATCAGTGACCTGGACCTCTCAGGTGCACGCCAGCTGGGACTGACCACCTCTGAGGTAAAGCCTCTTACTGCCTCTGGTTGGAACAGCCTTGAGCGTTCCTGGGGCTCCCTACGTAGGCCTGATGCTCCTTGGTTATGTCACTAGATTTGCAGCTGTCTGGGAACATGATTGAAAAGGGTAAATTCAAAATCTTTATGATCCTCCTTAGCATGTATTGGTCCTCCAAAAAGGAGGAAATTCCTTGCATGAAGGGCTTATTCCAAACCTCCCAGGAATCCTTTGCTATTTACCTTTGATGTAATGTTAGTGAAAGATATGACAGTGCTGTGTGGGGAGAACATGGTATTTTCCAAGCAAGTATAACAGAAGCAACAGGAGTGCAGACTTCACTCTTGGATGGGCCTAACCCTCTGCCAGGCAAAAATGGTACTAGAGTTAAGAGGAATTTCTCTATAATCCTCTGTGCTTGGGCCTCAAATAAGGAAACAATTCATTCAAGTTCTGGTTTTGGTACCTTCTGTTTCAGAACAGATTTTAACTGACTTTTCGTATGGGTTTCACGGAGGGTTTCGGGCACTAGTTGACTTGAATCCTTTTCGTCTTTACAAGTTGTGGCTGGATTTGAAGTCTTTGCAGAAGTGTCCATGTTGGGACAGTAGTGCCTTAAATTTTTAAGGGCATTGTCTAATCCAAAAACCTACTGAAAGAGGTTTTGGTAGTAATTACGAAGAAAAATAGCATCTTCATCATTTAAACTTGAATCGCATATCCACTAAGATCTTGCTGAAGAGTTGGATCTTGGAATGGATTCATGTATTTCTTGCTGACTTTTCCTGTTCTGAAGGGCTGTGGTAAGAAATCTTAAGATTTGGACAATAAAGGATGTAGAGGATTTACAGAATTAGGTTCATTGCTTTCACAAAGCAGAGTGCAATCAGGAAGGCAGTAGAAACACTCCATTCACCAGATACTGTCTGTTTTAATGTGTCTACGCATTACATACATTTTTGATGATGTTGTTCCTTTGTAAGGGAAAAAGTACTGGATCAGAAGAAGAGAAGGAGGACGAGGTGAACAGACCCACAAGAGCAGTTCCCAAAAAGTCCAGAAACCCCTTCCTGTCTGAAAAGTATGTATTAACTTGTTCAACGTTGTGCTATGTGGGCTGTTGAGAAGCCTCTTGCTCAGCCTGCATTCCCAGGGCTGTCGGGTGGGAACAGGGAGAGGATGCTGGACTACTGGGTTGCCTGTGGATAGGAGCTAGCAGAGGGCACTTGCAGAGCGTGAGCTGGCCTTGGATACTTCATTCCCAGCCTGGAGTCCCAGCTAGCTGCCAGGCTTCCTATTATATTGATTTCTGGTGACAGCAGCAGGAAGATGATGCTACCATGCAGGTCAGGCTTTGTGCTGAATTAGGAGCTCAGTTATCCTCCTTGACGGATATTACAGAATCTAGTGATTCTCTGAGATGCAGGCAAAAAGGACTCTAAAGCTCTTGCATTCCCCACATTTTTCAGTATCCAGAGCTTACAGCTGCTTTGGCAGTATGATTATTTAACACTGTGGTGTGTAGACTGCACATTGCTCAAAGGCTGCATTTGGTTGTGACTGCATAATGTAGACTTACGAGCTTTTTATCTTGTCAGGGTGGTGCTCAGCACGGTGGGGTTTGCAGGTGCTAGCATCCATTTCTACCACACCAAACAGGGTGGTCCTGCTGCTGTTTTGCTGTCATCTTGCTCCTATGGATTTGGGTCCTCAGGCATTTTTTTCTTTCTGCCTTGTACAGGATCTCCTCACTTACTGCCACACTGCACATGCACAGCCGGAAAAAGACGAAAGGAAAACGACCCCAACGGGGGCAAGGCCCACGCAAGAAAATCCAGAAGTCCAGCACAGGGCGAACCACAAAGACCCAGCGCCGGAGACTGACGGGCAGAATGGGACGTGACCAAGATTAAGAGAAGGACTAGTGCTTGGACTAGCACCTGGGACTACTTTTGTATCTGTCCAGTGACTCCTTGCAGCCCATTTGTCATGAGCAAGGGCCTTGTTTACTTAACTGATCAACGATGAGTCCATCTTAGTTGCCCAGTCACCTTCTCATCTGAGCACTGGACAGGGTCACTGGAAGCTCTTCCCACTTGTTTCTTCAGTGACCTGCAACTAAGTGTTGGATGCTCTGGAAACTCAAAACTTCTGGGTAGGCTCAGGCTGTGAACTGAGTGGGATTCTCTACTTAGCATAAAACTCTCCTGTCCTTGGACCTCTCCTTCCAAAGCTGATACTTGGCTTTAATAAAGGAGAGGATCTAGGGTTGAGTGCCAAAGACATCATCAGGGAAAGTTATGTACTAGGAAAAGTTCTGCTCCTGTTTTCACTTGTGTACAGTGCCCTTGTGTTTCACAGAGATATGGTTTGATCTTCTCTTGTTTCTTCTGCAGTGCCACCCCAGAGTGAAGGGCTACTTGCCCGTCTCTTGAAGGTTCCTATCCCAGATGAGTTTTGGTGACTTTAAGTACACTTTTATAAAGTCAGTTTGCCAAGAGGAGAAAAGGAATGTGTGATTTATCTGGAACAGCTGCAGCATTAGTGCCAATATCAATTGGGAAGAGGGGAGGTGATTCTTGTTTCTTAGAGGATCTTGAAGTCCACTGGTGCTCAGGAAAGAGAATAGTCGAGAGCTATCTTGTGTTTAAAGAACCAGCCAGAACAGGAATGGCTCGTTCCTATCTGCTGAATGAGCTGGTCTTCATACTCCACTGGGCTATTGGAATTAAATCCCCCAATGCCCTTGCTGTGTGTGTGTGGCCCTCAGTGATGGACATGGGAGAGGCTGCCCTGCGCCTCAGGGCTGCTGCAGTGAGGAGCAGAGCCTCAGGAAAGGGGGTTTAGCATGGATGCTTCCAGCAAGAAAGAACTGCTCGCACAGCTGGAGCTAAGGAATGCCAGTGGCAAGACTGGCAGTGAATTCTGTAAGAAAACTAGAACACTGTGTTAGCTTTAATGAGCCAAGTGCACCGTATTTAAAAAAGAAAATACAAGGGCAAGTCTGGAGGAATGAGTAGTGATGAAGATACGGCGATGTGCTTGGGTCAGTTCAGTGTTAGGACAGCAATAGCTCTAGCAGTACAGCAGCTTTCCCCTGAATTACCCTAGCTGTAATCCTGGAGGCGTATTAAGACCGACTTCAACAGCACTTCAGTTGTTACTTTGCTGCCAGTTGATTTAGAAGAATCACTCTTCTAGTTTGCTTTTCCCTTGGCCCTCAGACTGCTGACTCTTTCTGAAGAGTTAAAATCTCCAGTCAGTTAAAATCTCCAAAAACCTCTCCCATGATCCGAAACCTCCCAGTCCCTGCTGGAAGCCGTGCTTGCATATTTAATAAGAGAGGGGAAAGCCTGTGGAAAAACTGAAACCAGAACTGTT
>JAUBOD010000647.1:3205404-3215918 GCA_032353885.1 Nothura maculosa | reverse complement strand
TATTCAAATGACCGCTCGGCGGCGGCCAATGAGCGCCCGGGGGCGCGGCCCGGCGCGGCGCGGTTCCCGCGGGCAGCGCGGGGAGTGCGGCGCGCGCTGGAGCTGCCGCCACGCGCAGGTACCGGGGGCGCTGGGGCCGCGGCGGCGCGGGGCACCCTGGGCATCCCGGGCACCCCTGGGCATCCCGGGCACCCCGGACACCCCCGGGCATCCCGGGCATCCCGGGCACCCCTGGGCACCCCTGGGCGTCCCGGGCACCCCTGGGCATCCCGGGCACGGCTGGCTGCTCCCTGCAGTCCCAGGGGAGCAGCCTCCCCTCCCAGGGCCCGGAGCATCCATGCAGTGGGAATTTGGGAGCGGTGCCTAGCCCATCAGATGGGGATGCCGTGGGCTTTGGACATCCGTGGGAAGCAGCGTTGCGCGGTTTCTCGCCGTGCACCCCGGGAGGCGAGTGCCACGCTCGTGTGCAGGGTTTGGCATGGCCACTAAGCCGGGAATACAGGGCCCAGCGCAAGGAGGGAGGCTGCAAGGTTGGCATCGTGCAAGCCGCAACGTTGCAAAACGAATGCGTTACCAAAACAGAAGTTATAGCTGGGTTTTGGTGCTGACAGTTATCGAGGGGCGTTTGGGGAGCAGCCGTAATTTCGGTCAGCTGCTCTGACTCACGTGTCCGTGTTCACGGGAGCGGCAGCACGTTCACGTCAGCGATGGGTGGCTGCTCCCGGAGCACAGGGCCAGGAGCGGGCAGGGGGAGGAGGATGGGCAGGATGCTCCAGGGAGAGACATGGCAGCAGTGCGGAGCCCAGCTCCTGTGCCAGCAACACTTGTGCTTTGCACTGTTGCAAGCAGCTGTCCCGCATGTCTCAGATATTGAATGAAATCGGAAAGCTTAGGAAGCCTCAGCCTTTATATCCCTTTACGAGCAACATAGGCATGAAGAAAGGTTTTCCTTTATTGTGCCTTCTAATAGAGCTTGAACTAAGGAAGCTTCTTCTGAGTGCGATATCAGGATGGGAACCTTCTGTTGGTTCTCTGGGACTTCCAGACCAGGTTGGGCCAGCAGACATCTGAGCATGGATTGAAGTGCCTCTTATTAAATGTTGGTCATACTGATGACCCTGAATCTTGATACCCTTTCATTCTAGTATTGCCCACTAAGGGCAGCAAACTTGAGTTTGGGAATAACATTCCTGACTCTGCAGGGATCAGGGAATTGAAAGCTCTGCTTTTCTGCTTCTGTTCCTTCCATCTTTCCTGCTAGGTACAGGCTGTTCCCCGCCTGTGGCGCAGCAGCCAAAGCCTCTTGGTCCCTGCTATGGGCTATGCCGGGCTTGTCAGACCATGTGCCCCATGAGAGCTTTGAAGCCAACGCGTTTGCACAGAGCCTGTGCCAGCATTGCTTCCAAGTGGCGGGCGCTGGCGAGCACGGCAGCCAGGTGAGCGCCACCGTCCCGCCCGGGGCTGCCAGTGCCTCCCTTGGGCCCCTCTGTTCCCTGGGACCTTGTGAGTGTGGAAATCGCCAGCACGAGCGCTCCAGGAGGCCTTGGTGCCTGGGGGGAGGAGGCCGAGTGAAGAGGGAGGCTTCCCAGGCAGGGAGAATCCTGCGTTTACCTGTGCCCACAGGCTGCTGTCAAGCCCAGAGCTGCTCTAGGAGTCAGGGGCTGGACATCGGGCATGAGGAGATCCATGCACCTCAAAACAGAACGTAGGGTGCCTACAGACACCAGCACGTGTGCATGAACTGTGACAGGGATTCCTGTCCCCCTCCTGAATGGGAAAGGGAATGGGCAGAGCAGGCTCTGACCCCTGTCTGGATCTGATCCTTGCTGAACTCACCTGCCTCCAGTGTGCTGTTTGTAGCCAGCCTTGCCTAAAGCTTTGTCCTCATGTGTGTCCCTAAGCCCTGCAGCAATCCCCCAGACCCAGGGCCGAGCCCTTCGACCTCCCAGACTCAGGGCCGAGCCCTTCAACCTCCCAGACCCAAGGCCGAGCCCTTCGACACCCCAGACCCAGGGCCGAGCCCTTCCCCGGTAGCTGCAGTGAGGTGTCCCCGAGGGAAAGGCAGGAGGGCCTGCGGTCACGCGGGGCTTTGGGCTCTGCAGACCTCACCTGGGCACCGTGCCCAAGCCTGGGCCTGGACACGGGGCCTGGGGGCTGCAGCCGGCTGCCTCCAGCCCCACGCAGCCGGTTTCATGTTCACGGAGGGTTTCGTGTTGTTCGCTGTCCTCCAGGAGCGACCGGCCTGGCATTATGAAATAGTAATGAGCTTCCCTCTCTCTTTCTCGCCCTCTCCCTCTCTTCCCCTGGCCCCGGGCCCTCTAGAGTTACCTCAGCCCTTTGCTGGTGATCTGCTCAGAGCCGTCTCCTCTGAGCAAATCCCGGCGCGGGCGAGATGCTGGAGGGAAAGCGGTGCTGACAGGCGGCTCGCAGGAGCCTTCCCCCCGCGCTTGTAAGCCGTGAAGGTAACGGGGTTGGGCAGGAGCGACCGAAGCCCCGGGGAAATGCCAGTGCATCCGTAGCAGGGCCAGAGAGGGGCGGGGACCGCAGCCTTCCCTGGAAAAACCCTCCTCCCCTCCGCTTTGCCGGCTCTGTGACCCATTCGGCCGGCGCGGGAGGTGTGCGGGGATGCCCCCCGCACCCTCTCCACTTGCTCTTTCTCCCTAGTTGCCGCAGCGGGGGAGATGTCCATCGTCACGCGGGACCTCAGCAGGCCCCTCTGGCCTCCCGGAGTAGGAGGGAAATCTCCGCAGTGAGGAGGAATGGGCTGGGAGAGGCAGTGAGCGCCCCAGTGCCAGGGCTGCTCTCGGAGGAGGTAGAGGGAGTTTGGGAAAGGCAGCGTTGCTCCTCGGCGCGGGGGCGGCGTCACCGCACACCCCGCTCTTCCCTGCAGGATCATGCCGTGGCGGCGCAGGCCGGCAGCGCTGCAGACCCAGGTGGGCCCTGGGACGCGCTGTGCATCGTAGCGCCGCAGTGCGAGGTGTACGTGAGCGTGGGCCCCGCAGACGGCACCGCACGGTGAGTGCAGCCCGCGCGGCTCGGCCCAGTCCTGCTGGCTGGGAATGGGGGCAAGGGAAGCCAGGCTACGGCTGCAGCCGTGAGGGAGAGGGGGCAAATGCAAGAGACCTTGTGTCTCAAGCTGCTGCTGTCTGCCCCTGAGCCCTCGGGCCTGCACTGACCACTGGCTCTCCTGGTTTCCCTGCTCCGCAGCTGGGAAGGGAGCTGGACGTATCCCCTATTCAGCTCCCGAGTAGAGGGTGAGCATAGAGAAAACAGCACTAAGGCCAGCCTCGATGTCCGCACCTGCGCTGAAGCCAACTCTGCACTCCCCAAGGTAAGATGGGGAGTAGCAAGGGGGTCTCTCTTGGTTTGGCTTCTTTCATTCTCCCCTACTCCCTTGCCCCAACCCTTCATTACCCTGTCTGCTGGGTGTTTCCACAAACTCCTGAGATGCAAGCAGGGATGGTTGGAGGCCTTTTGTCCCCGCAAAATGCCTTCTCCCCTTAGCACGAGAACAGATTTGCTCATAGATTGCCCTATCAAGGCTTTCTTATGTTATTCCTTGGCATGCCAGCTGATGTTGAGCTGGGATCACCTTATGCTCCCTCTGCTCCCTTCCTGCTCCCTTTTCCCCAGCAGCTTTGGACCAAATGGGCTGTAACTCCTCGTCTCTGCCTCTCTGTAGCCCAGAGAGGCTTCCAGTGGCAGCTCTTTGCCCTCACTGCAGAGCCCTGCCCTGTCTTGTCTCTCAGGAGAGGGAAATGACGAGGCTGTGGGACAGCGTTGTGGGATCAGGCAAGCGAGACATGATGAACTACGCAGGCCACAAGGAAGAGGTGCGGACGCGAGCCCTGCAGACAGACAGAGCCAGGTGGGGTCAGCCCGTTCCCTCTGCGCCCTGGGCGAGAGCAGAGCCCCAGAGCTTTAGGAAAGAAATCTGCCCTCTGAAAGCAGGTACACTTGGTTTGCTCCCATGGTAGATCCTAGTCCGGGCTTGCTTTACGCATGGGGACCTTTACAGGAGTCTGAACTCGCAGTAGAGCTTTATTTTAACTGAAGGGGCCTGGGCTCTTTCAGCGTCTCTTTATCCAGTGCCTAGTTTTGGTCCCAGAGGTCTTAGATACCCCTCTGGCAACCATGCAAAAGGATAAGGTCCGGAGTCTGTGAAACTCTGCATCTCTTGTGTGTTGACCTCGAAACGTGGGTCCTCCTGAGTGTTGTCTGTCTGCATGGCTTGGTGCGCCCTTGGTTCACAGCATCACATCCCAAAGCTCCTGCCCCGCCTGGGCAGATTCTGGGATTTGTCTGTGCCCTCCAGGACTGTAGCTCTCCCGTGACGAGCTGCGTTGCAGTAGATGCACTGGTGCTCTCCTGCATCACTCACGCCTACCGCATTAACTGCCTTCTCCCCTCCCCAGACCGCGGCCTCAAAAGCCAGCAGCCCGCAGAGAGCTGGGCAAGAAACCGCCCGGAGAGCAGCTATTTCTCCCTGGAGCGCCGCAAATCCGACCCTCCGTGGGCGCCCCCGGTGCCGCGCGGCAGCCGCAGCACCTCGCCAGCACGCAGCGAGCCGCCATGCCCGCCTCGCGACGCCGCCGGCGCCGAGGGGCGGCACGGCATGGAGAGGCAGGAGTACTCGGCGCTCGCCGGGCTGCCCAAGGCCAAGCGCCTCAGCCACGGGGAGGCCTTCGAGCGCGGCAGCGCCCGCACGCTCAGCCCTGGGCGCGTGGAGGTGGAGCGGATATTTGGCTGCGAGCGCAGGTGAGAAGTGGGATCACCTTGTGCTGATCCGCGTGGGTGGGCACGTAGGATCGCCCTCAGATCCTGCCAAGACCTCCACGTCTCCGCAGGGGCTAGATGGGGAAGCCCAGCCCACATTCATATTTCAGCTATGATTATGTTTTCTCTAAAGCTAGGGCTGGGGCCTTGTCCTTCCTGCCTCCAAGAGGGCCCTCTGAGGAGCTCCCAGGCCAGAGGGCCCTGCCTGCGGCATGCGGGAAAGTGCATGCACCAATGGCTGGTGGCACAGGGCAAGCGAAAAGAGGAAAAAAATGGGAAGACGACAGTGGAAAGTGTTCTAGGGAGGGTGGATGGGATGCAGGATTGAAGGACAGGATGGAGTGAAACTGGATTTTCCCTCAAGCAGTGGTGGAAAGAAGAGAGAGGGGCCAAGGTGGGACACATAAGCAGGGGTGGTTAAAGCAGTAAAGATGGGGCAAGAGAGAGACTCCAGGGCTACTTGTGTTAGGCACAAGCAGAGACATCTGTGGGGACAGGCTCAGACGGAGCAGGATCTATAGCCACAGATGGCTCACAAGGTCTCTGCCAGCTGTAGTCTCCAAGCCTTGGAGCTGGGGACCTCTGGCCAGGGCCCTGCAAGCCAGGATGGAGCAACACCTGGGATGAACTGTGTGTGCCAGCAGGAAATCTGAGACTCTGGAGGCTTTCCAGGCCCTGGAGGAGGGCCGTGTGGACCGGCTTGATGGGAAGACTCCCATTCCGCCCAGCAAGGGCCGACTAGCTCGGAGGCAGTCCAGCCCCACTCTGTTCAGAGAGGTGAGTTGGCCACATGGTGGAACCCCAGCCCTCACTAAAGCTTATACATAGTCCCAGCTCTTCAAGGCGAGTTGGTTCTTCCTGACACATTTTGTTTGTTTTGTTTTGTTTTGTTTTCCTACTTTTACCCCATGCTTCTGTTTCATTTCGTCCCCTCCTTCCCTCTACAGCCAGCCCTTCCCTTGCAGCATGCTCTCCCTGTCACAAGTGAGAGCTTCTTAAGTGTGTGTTGGTTCTGCACATGTGTATCCAACTACTGTGTTGCTTTTTGTCTGCAGAGCAACTAAACTAAACTATTTCCTAGTCCTAATCCCATCTTTTCTTCCTTCCTCCCTTGCTCCCTCTCACCTGACAGATGTTAGTTTGGGGGGGTTGAGGTTGTGTTTTTTAATTATTAGAGGAACCTTTGCTCTCTCCCCACTCTTTCCCTAGGGCCAGCGTCTCTTCCGGCACCTTGAGCAGCGCAACAGGGACCCCAAGGGCTCCCTCCGCTCCCTGAGCCCATCCCGGCAGCTGGAGAGGAACAGCAGGAGCCGCGGGGATCTCCTGCACCCCGCGAGCCCAGCAACACGGGCAGAGAGGGACTGGCGGAAGCCCAGAGAGTCTGCGAGCCCCATCCCACAGCTGGAGAGAGACGGCAAAAGCCTGCGCTCCACAAGCCCGGCCTACAGGTCGGATAGGAGAGCCGGGCAGGCCGCGAGCCCTCCCCAGCGCTCCGAGAAGGACTGGCGGAGCCGAGCAGAGGCCGCCCGCCCCCTGCGTCTGGAAAAGCCCCCAGAAAGAGGCCGAGCTGCCTGGCAGACTGAGAGTACAGGGAAGCACCTGGAGAGGAAGAGCCGAGGGGATACCCTGCACTCCGTGAACCTCGGGAGCAGTTTGGATAACAGCAGGCCTGGCCGAATAGGGCCCCCGCGATCGGTGAGTCCCAGGAGAGAGGCAGAGAGCACGTGGAAAAGCCAAAAGGAGATGGCTCCTGCCAGCCTGGTGCGGAGCACGGAGGGGAAATGGGTGAACTCAGGAGAGCTGCTGCACACCAGGGGTCCCAGGAGACACCCGGAGTGCGGCTGGCAGACCCTCAGGGAAAAGCTGCAGCCTTCCAGCCCAGGGAAGGGCGCAGACAGTGACCAGAAAGGCCGAGGCAAGCCCCTGCGCCCAGTGAGTCCAGTGCGACCGCAGGAGCAGGACTGGAAGAGTCCGGGAGATCTTCACCAAGCACAGAAGATGGAGAAGGACTGGAAGCATCAAGAGAAGTCCATGTGCCATGCCGAGTTGATGCACCAACTGGAAAGGGAGTGGAGGAGCCCCAGTAGGTGCGTAGACGCGGGACCACGGCCAGACAACAGCTGGAGAAGGCCTGAGAGCCCAGCGCAGCGCTTGGAAGATGACTGGAAGGGCCCAGAGCCAGTCCGAGCCTCAAACAACCCAGAAAAGCCATTGGAAAATGACTGGGGGAACAAGAAGAACTTCTTTTCTCATGTGAGTATAGTAGAGACGTGAAAATGTCTCTACTGTCTATTCTGGCAGAAGCCAGAATAGATGGGGACCCCACCTCCCCTTCCACAAGGTTTGAAAGTTTCCCTACCCATACAGAGCAAGAAGTCCCGTGATTTGCTGTTCTCTTTGCTGGCCAGGACAGAAGCAGGTTGTACAGACACTGTTGTTCACACATGCACTACAGTCCTGTTCCCCAGCATCCCCATTTCTCCAGAGAAGGAGCAATGCTGCCTTCCCAGAGCTGGGAGGAGGTTTTTCCCCTGCAAACTGTATTGGGAGGCAGATATTGAGTCCTGGGAAATTGAGGAAAGCACTAAACACGTGGGGCTTAGCACTTGCTTTCTCTCCCTGCAGTCCCAGCTGGGTGGAGGCAGCCTCCCACCACAAAACAGTGCCAGCTCCCTAGGAAGCCAACACCCATACCTGAATGCCAGCGAGAAACACCACAAGGTAGGGGACAATCCCTGAGGATGGGATGGGGAGGGAGATGGTGGTTACAGGAATGATGGGGCCTTTCTTTGTGACCAAAGGAAAAACAGGAATCAGCCCTCCCTGCAGGTCAGCACGTAGCTGCAGGCTGCGCTTGGGTCCTTGTGGGTGACACTGAGCAGGCTCAGCTGGGTCACCGCTGCCACGGGCTGCAGGTGCCTCCTTCCCTTGAGGTTCACCAGGTGCTGCACTCACTAGCACATCCCACGCAAACAGGGCGCCTTTATATCCCCTTGCTCACACTGGAAAACTGAGACTTTCATTTACAAGGTCAGGAAGGGGCGACTGGCAGATTTGGAGGGGAGCTCTTTCCCTTTACTATTGTCTGTGGATAAGATGGAGCCAGCTGTTTCATGGGCACAAGGAAAGGGATGAAACTGGGATTAGTGGCACGACAGGAAATATCATCAGTCACGTTGGCATTTCTGGGAGACCAAAAATAGCTGGAATGTGGTTTTGGAGGGCTGAAGAAAGTGCCCAAGGAGCCTGTACAGCCCAGTTCCCTGTCTCTTTCTCTGCCCATGTGTTGGTCTTCTTGGCCAGGCTGCTCCCAGGAATGCTATCTAGGAACATATGTTTGCTGGGACAGGCTCGCTCATTTTATGCAGCCAGGCAGGAAGGCCTGGCAAAAGCCTCGGAAACTCGAGACTGGAGACTCCCCCCTGGCCGTCCTCCCTGCCCCAGGTCAGCGCGGAGCCCTGCGCTCGCAGAGCGGCTGGTTCATGTCCTGCCTGCCCTTTCAGCCAACACGCTCCGTGTTTGCACGCTGCTGAGCTCCGGGTCAGGTCCTTAGCAATGCCCCATTCCCTGTGGCATGTACTGGCCAGCCTCTGCCAGCCTTTCCGAGCCCCTGGCTACCTGGCGTGGACTTAGGCCTTGCCAGGCAATTCCCACTGCCGCAGCCTTCTCGCAGGGACCTGTTGCTAGCCCCTAGGAAGAACTAGAGGGGAGTGCTGCCCTCTAACCCATCCCGAGCTGCTGCTTTGGGGCCCTCCTCCTGTGTGAGGAAGAAAACGGGAGAACCTCCATCACAGGGGAGCCTCCAAAGGCGCCCCCGCTGGGCTGCCCCCAGCCCGGCTCTGGCTGCTGCTCTCCTCCCTAGGACGCGACTTTTCCCGCCCCGGACCCGTCCTGGGTGGGACGGAGCCGCCCCCTCGGGCTCGGGGGCGTCGCAGGGCCCGGTCGGGACGGGCCGGCAGCGCCATCGCGGTGCCCAAATCCGCGCCCTTCCCTCCGGCCTTGGCCGCCCCGCTGCCCTCCCCGGCCGCCCCATTGGCTGCGGGGCGGCCCGGCCCGCGGTGACTCGGGCCCATTAGCCTCGCCGGGCCCTCCCAGGAAGTTTAGCGGGTTGGAGGGAAGGGAAGGAAAGAAAAGTTTTCTTAATTAAAAAAAAAAAAAAAAAAAAGAGGAAAAAAAAAGTCCTTGGAGGGCGGGCGGCAGAGCGCGGCTCGGGCATGGTGGGTCCGCTGGAGCCGCCCGCCCGCTGAAGCCGCCCTGGCTGCGAGCGCCCAGCCCCGCCGCCCCGATCCCGATCCCGGCCCCGCTCCCGCCGCCGCCCGCGGAGCCCCCGCCATGACGGTGAGTGCTGCGTGCCGAGCCCACCGGGAAAGTGGGGCCACAGCCACACTCCTGGGAAAGAAAGAATATATATATATGTGTGTGTGTGTGTGTATGTGTGTGTATTCCCTTCCTGGCTGTTCCTCTTCTTCCCCCTTTCCATCCCTGCTTCCCTCCTTCCGGACCCCACTCCAGCACCGCCTGCCCCCTTGGCTGCTCCCCTCGCCCCTGTTGCTGGCGCCCCGTCGAGCTTGGCTCCACCACACGGGCCGGAGTCCCCGGTCCGGGACCTGCTCCCTGCTCTGTGGAGGCCCCAGGACAGGGATGTGGAGGTGGCTCCCTCTCCCTCAGCCCAAGGAGCCCCATTGCCGGCATCGCTGTGGGGCACCGAGCAGGCTGGGGTGGCTCCTGTCCCCAGCAGGACATGGGGGGCAGCCGGCCTGGCCCTGCACCCTGCCGGGAGCTGTCAGCTGCCGCTTCCTCCCTGTCCCGCCGCATCCTGCCGCCTTTCCTCCCCTCCCTGCTCCTCTTCCTCTCGGCCGCCAGCACTGGGGACAGGGAGGGCCTGGGCTGCCGCCCTCCGATGCAGCAGGCACCAGATTCCTCCTTGCCACCATCCCTGGTGTCCTGGGCCGTTCTGATCCTCGTCTGCAGAGCCGTGGGGCTCCTGTGTGACCGTCTTTGTGGACTCTGTAGCGGCAGGCAGCGCCCCACAGGAACAGATATCCCCCTGCTAGGTTGGTCAGCAGAGGCAAATCCATGCTTTGTGTAAACAGCATCTCCATTGAGACCAGCTCAACTCGCCAAACTAATGATTCCAGGCTGTTTTGAAATCCACCTCACCTGGGAGGTGAGAAGCTGTCACTCCATGTAGGGCAGGGATGCAGCCGGCCAGCAAGGAAGGAGTGTCCCGGCTGTGGCGAGCGGAAGGCGAGCGTTCTTCCCACATGGATATTGGCCGCCCGTGAGAGGAAGGTGGTTGAGCTGAGTGGAGTAATGGAGATGACGGAGCGGGCCCTGCCCGCGGGCCTTTCTCACCGAGGGAGGTTGTGGGAAAGGCAGAGCTCGTCGCCTGCTTGTCTTTGCAGGACGCCTGGCTTTGGGAGCTGCGTGTGCTGAGCAGTTTTGCCTCTACTAAGCAGAGACAGAGCAGTTTGCTTTGTCTTTTGGCCTTGGGCCTTGTGGAGCAAGTTCCCTTTGGGGAGCAGGGAAAACACATGCTTTCTGGGGCAATCTTGTACAATCTTTCCTGTGGTGAAAAGGAGGTGGGAGAAAGCGGTGGCCCTGAACCCGTGGCCCTCAGGAGCCTTTGGGATCCGGAGGAGGGAAGGCACGGTGACAGCAGGGGCAGGAAAGGGAAGGAGTCCACCTGGCTGCGTCCCCTTCCCCTGGCTCTGCAGCCTGCAATGCCAGCCAGGCTT
>JAUBOD010000647.1:3187208-3199049 GCA_032353885.1 Nothura maculosa | reverse complement strand
GCTTGTATTTTTCTTAAAAGGTTGGATAGAGCAGAGACTTAGCATTGGGGTACTGCATGGGCCACTCAGCTTCCTCAGGCATCCTTTGCTGCCCCGTGCCCCTGCTTCACGCGCCTCTGCTCTGCTTCCAGACTCTCTGACTGCAACAAGGAGAACTCGTTCCGGAGCTACGTCCCTCAGAAGAGCTCGCTGAGGACAGAGGAGCAGCAGCGGGCGGGCTCGGGCCCCGGCTCGGGCTCCGAGGTCATCTCCAAGGGCACTCCCTGGAAGGCGGACGGGCAGCGCCATGCCTTTGACTATGTGGAACTGTCCCCCCTGCAGCAGGGCCCTGCCAACCAGGGCTCGCCACAGAGGACAAGAGGGAGTCTGAGGGTCTCTGACCGAACTCCCAGGCATGACGAGCTGGAGCGGGATCAGGCCATCCGTTCGGAGGAGCGGCGCAAGTGGTTTGAGGCCCCCGATGGCGTGGGTCCGCACGGCGATGGGTCAGCAGGGGAGCCCTCCCGCAAGGTGGGGCAGCAGGATGGCCCCCCTTGCCCACTATCCGAGGAGCAGCGGGTTCGGCTGAGCGAGGAGATAGAGAAGAAGTGGCTGGAGCTGGAGCGGCTGCCTCTGAAGGACTCGCGGCGGGTGCCCTTGACAGCACTGCTGAACCAGAGCAAGGGGAGCCACGGAGAAACCAATGAAGCACTGAGGAAGGAGGTAGGGGCCTTCTCCTCTCTGAAAGCAAGTGTCTCATGGATCCTTATGTACTACCCTGAGGTCTTTGCCTCCCGAGCAGCAGGGAGCTCTGTGAGAAACCTGGGCAGAGGAGACACTGATTCTTATCCCCCTGCCTGTTCTGTGTGGGCAGCTCTGCCTCCATTTGCCACCTTGGAGGTGCATGGGAGCACACACTATTGGGTAACACTTGTTTCCTAACTTGTCCTCACATGCCTTGAGAGACTCCCCAGGCCACATTTTGGCCCGGAGTAAGTTAAGTCAGTGGCTTAAGTCAGACTTATACAGAGTCTGTTCCTTGGGAATACATTTGCAGCCTCTTTTCTCCAGCAGTCTCCTCACTGGTTCTTGCCACACTGGGGCTGTCTTCCCTGCTTTGGTGCCTGTATGGGCTGCCATTCCCATGGGAAGCGCACGTCTCCTCTGGCTGTGTGTGTTCCTCCCGGTGCCAAAGCCCAAGGCCTGGCAGGCGCAGCGCGTTAGTCGGGCCCCAGCACCTTTCCGCCTGCGGCTGAGCTGTTCTCCCCTCTGTGGCACAGGTCCAGTCCCTGCGGGCACAGCTGGAGTCCTGCCGGGCCCGGAACGAGAGCCTTCGGGATGCAGCCAGATCCCAGGGAGAGGGCCACGTGCCCCGGGGATACATCTCGCAGGTGAGCGGGGCGCCGGATCGGATCGGGAAGCGGCTGCTCCGGCTGCCGAGCAGGTATTGCTAATCATTGGGTTGCTATGGGGACGCTAACTAGGCTCAGCCGCAATCAATGTTAATTACATAAAGGCCAGTGTGCGTTGCCTGGCCTTAAAGGGACCCGAGTGTGAACGGCGTGGAGGAGGAGGAGGAGCAGAGTTGGGCGCCGTGTCCTCGCGCAGCCTGGAATGGGCTGCCTCCTCTCTCGGAGCAGATTTGAGCTCCAAGAGGCCGCGTGGCACACGCCAAGGTTCCCATTCCCTCCCCAGATGTGCTAAACATCCCACGGTTTGGGACACACATCTGTTGACTGAGCTTGCTCTGTGTTTACTGGTGATTGCAGCGTGCTGCCCACTAATAGAGGCCTGGTGGAGGAGGAGGCTCCCTTCACAACAGAAATCCCTCCTTAAAAGCTGTCAGGCTGTGGGGAGCTCCCTTTGCTGCCAGGGCCAGCCAGGCACTGAAGGTCACTTCAATAGCACAGCCCGTAGGTGTGCTGGGACAGCACGTGGTAAACGCAGCAGATCAGAGTTTGCTCACACTTTCAGAGTTTGCTCACACTTGAGCCTGTTGATTTACTTTTTTACCCTGGAATCAGCCAGTTGGGGAGGAAAAGCAAACAGGATCAAATTTGGCAGGGGGTTCAGCACCCTTTACTGGCATTTCCAGTTTCTTCATTTCCAGTTTCTTCATTAATATTTTTCCCCATTAAAGCTCCTGCCCTGTCTGAGGGGAGGCTGTAGTTTGACCTCGATAATGAGATTTCAGGACTTGTCTTATGTGTCGAAAGAACCTCTAGGGGAAGGAAATTGAGGCTGGTGACCAGCCCCTTGCAGGGGGGGTTGCTGTACCTAGCTCAGATAAGGAAAGGCACCGGTCACGTGGCTCCCAGGGCAGCCAGTCCGCTGTGGCTCTGTGATCTTGATTACTGTTAACCACTTACAGACTTCCTTATGGTTAAATAAACAAAAAAGGAATGGGAAGAAAAGGCATCTCATCCTCCTAATTGCTCCGTCTCAAAGAGCCAGTGTCTAGTATCCGAGTAAAAACAGCTCCTTTCCCCAAAGGGAACTTTTGGTCTTAATTTGCCAGTGTTCACTGTGAATTTGTGGACAAACCATGGACCTGATCCCTCACCTTTTCCTCTCCTTTGTTTGAGCTGTGAAGCAGTTGCCAGATTGCCTCATCTCAGTATGGAGGAGCAGCAAGGACATATATCCCCCCCACATCTCTAGCAGTATCATTTGTCTCAGCATTTTCCTGGCTGCTGGAAGAAGGAATGGGACAGACAGCAAGGGGCTCTCGGGGAACACAGTGGCTCTCCACTTGAGGTCTTGGCAACCTTGACTTTTTGAAGTAATGATCTGGAGCAGTTTGGCAAATAAATCCTTCCCAAGGGGCTGGGGGCAGCACTGGGGGCACCACATGGCTTTTGAGATGGGAATTGCTCCGTTTCTGCAATACCAGCAAACTCCAGCACTCAGGCTTTGAGAGAATGATTTTGTTGCTCTCCTTCAGCTCAGACCCATCAAAAAGGGATGGGTTGCATGGGGAAGATCTCTAAGCTAGGTTTTGGGGAGGGCTCTTTAACATCTGACCGAGTTGAGGGGAATGGAAGGTGTCACTTTTCTGAGGAGGCTCAGTTTTCACTGATTCTGAGGAATGCTGCTTCATTTAAAAGGCAAATACTGAAATGTGGTTCCAGCCTTTACTCTCCTTGTGTCAGGCAGCGTAGTCTGGTAGAACAGTCCTGGCCATGGTTTTGGGAGTGTTACTCCCAGCTCCCCCTTGTCCAAAGAGAGACCTTCATGTCTTGGTGACTCAGTTTTAAGAAGAGCAAGAGGAGTGTTTTGCAAACCACTTGAAGCTGTGAAATGGCCCCATTAAACACTTGTGTCCAGCAATAAAAGAAGTGCCTGAGTTCCAGAAGGAAACCCTCGCTCTGGAAGGTGGTCTCTTTTCTCTCCAAACGGCCCTGACTCTGAGTGAGCTCTGCAAAGCCAAACATGAGCATGGCCAGGTGCCACCTCTAGCGTGGGCCTTTCCTCCCTCCTGCGTGTCGGGGCCCTGCAAGTCCCTCACTCCTGCTGTCCTTTCCTGGCGTGGCAGGAGGCGTGTGAGCGCAGCCTGGCCGAGATGGAGTCGTCCCACCAGCAGGTGATGGAGGAGCTCCAGCGGCACCATCAGCGGGAGCTGGAGCGGCTGCGGCAGGAGAAGGAGCGGCTCCTCGCGGAGGAGGCCGCAGCGACAGCCGCAGGTAGGGCTGCAAGCCAAGGTGGGGCCCCGCTCAGGTGGGTCCCTCCCTCCTGTCCCAAATGCCTGTCACTTGTGCCAGAAACTGGGTATACTGCCACCCTCCTCTTCCCGAAGTGCTGGATCCCTAGAAACTCCAAACTGAGGGCACTGGGTATGATCCAGTTGGATGCTGAGGACCCTGCTTCCTAGGTGTCAACGTGGCTCCAGGTCTCTGGGTCCTCAGGAGCAAGAGTGTAGGGAGTTCCCTGGCTGATCCCACATCTGTTTTCCCCTTATGCAGCCATTGAAGCACTGAAGAAAGCCCATCGAGAGGAGATGAATAAGGAGCTGGGGAGGACACGCAGCTTCCAGCAGGCTGGTGCAGGTGCAGAAGCCCTTCAGAAGCAGCATCAGTAAGAAAGCTCTGCCCCCCTGCCTTGCCCAGTGCCTGCTGCCCTAGCCAGGCCCTTTGCTGATCCCTGTCAGAAATTGCCAGGGTTGCTAGAGGGGAAGACAAGGAGATTCATTCCCTATTTGGCACCAGTAAAGCGGGATATGCCCAAAGGAGAATAAACAGCCACCCAACCCTCTGGCACTAGCTGAGGTTGTGATATTGTCCCCCACTGCTCTTGTTCTCTCTATTTTCCTTCTGCATAGCTGCTCCATTTATCCTGCATTACATAGAGCTCCCAAAAGCACTGTGCTTCTGTGGGAGACAGATTGAAGTCTTAATCCCCAGGGAACATTTCTTTTTGTAACAGTGACTGTTGGAAGCTTTGGGAAGATGATGCCCACACCATGAGTATGCAGGGCCTAGGGGACAACTAGGAGGGGAGGACAGTGGGGATCCTGGCAGGGGGTCCCCCTGACAAGGGAGTGATGTCCTGGCACCTCTTTGGCAGGTTGGACGTGGATTCCCTGAAGCGGGAACTGCAGGTGCTCTCGGAGCAGTACTCCCAGAAGTGCCTGGAAATCGGGCAGCTCACGGAGAAGGCGGAGGAGCGGGAGCAGACGCTGCAGCGCTGTCAGCAAGAAGGGAAGGAGCTGCTGCGGCAGAACCAGGCGAGAGAGGGGCTCTCCCTGCCAGCGGAGACCACAGAGCACATTCCTCCCGCGGGGGGCTGTCTCTTGTACAGCACGCCCTGTCTGTTAAAATTCCCCTATTTGTTCATGTTTCTCCTCTCCCAAGATTTTATCAAAAAGGAAGAAAAAAAGATGAGAGGGGGATGGAGTCTGTAGATGGGCCTGTCCTGTGGCGAATGTATTCCTTGTGCTGCAGGAGCAGACACAAGTTATGGGCAAAACCAATGGCAGAAAGATCTCTAAGCTGGGGAAGGGGTTGGTATGAAGACCCTGGGCCCGGTGTAGCCGAGAGCCTCACATTGTGGCTCTGCTGACATACTTTGCTCTTGCTCCCAGGAGCTGCAGTCCCGGCTCTCGGAGGAGATTGGGAAGCTGAGGAGCTTTATTTCATCACGGAGCTCTGGGGACCGGTCTCCGCACAACAACGAGCGGAGCTCCTGCGAGCTGGAGGTAGGGAGGTGCCGCTCAGCCATCCCGCTGCTCCCCCAGTTTCCTCCGGGAGCGTTCCCGTGCGAGGGAGCGGGTGGCAGGAGCGGGGCAGTGGGGCAGGGAAGCAACGGGGCTGCTGCAGGAAGGAGGTGCGCAAGCTGCCCCGCCGCAGCTCTCCCGGGCCACCTCGCATCACTTCCTTTCCTGCCCTGGACCTGCTGACCCCTCCTTCCTATTCCAAGGTCGCACGCATGCGGAGAGCCGGGGCCCACGGCCGTTTCCAAGGCAATCGCTCTCTACTTCCCTGCCTTGAGTCATCTCTGGTTCCTCTCCCCCCTCTCTGCTCCAGGTACTGCTGCGGGTGAAGGAGAATGAGCTGCAGTACCTAAAGAAGGAGATCCAGTGTCTCCGGGAGGAGCTTCAGATGATGCAAAAGGTACATGTTTTCCAGGAGCCATTCCAGCCTTTATCCTGGGGCTGAGGGCTGATTGCCTCGCTCCACAAGTGGCAGGAAAGCAGCAGAAGAGCGAGGTGAGGGAAGGGAGCACCGTGTGTGTGTGGCAGCAGGTTTGACCTGGCCTTGAGTGGGCCCTCAGCTGCAACAGCTGCGAGCACAGAATAGCCCTGGCCTGTGGAGCTTTTGTGGGGAGATACCTCAAAATATTGGAGGGCCTTTGTAGCTGCTCTGTGAGTGAGTAAGGTACTTATACATAAGAGGGAATTGGCCAGGAGCCCTTCTTTGCCAGGTGGGAAAACCTGGTGAAGCAGGGCCGGCACTTTGGTTCCCCAGCCACCTCCTCTGTGCCCTGTCCTGCTCCTTCCCCTGGGCCTGCCCTCTCTCCGTGTTGAGGCGTCTCCTTGGGCACAGTCACGGGGTGCTGCTCTCGGCTTCTCCAGTGGCTCCCAAGCTACAAGTGCCTCTGGATACAGAGACTTCCACTGCATTCCGGCTCCTTGTTCCCCAGCCGTGGCGCATAAATTGCTGCCAGCCGGAGGCCACGAGCTCTGGGACAGACAGTGGTGGGGGCTCCTTCAGAGGGTTTTCAGTGCAAAGTGCCCTGCCAGAGCAGGGAATCCGAACTAAACAGCGAGAATCAGTGCTGACCTCCCAACTTCATAGGTTACTCCCTCTGAGTAAAAAGATCAGAGATGATCTTTTTCCTTCCCCATGTGATGGGCACAGATGCACATGAGCAGGATTGGAGCCCAAGCCTCCTGCTCAACTTAGTGCCTTCAGGTCCACGTTGTTGTAGAACCAGTGATTCTGTCCTCCTTTCCAGTGCAGGGTATGAGAGCCCCCTGTGCTTTGTTGCAGTACCTTAGCCCTTTTTGTTTTTCCAAAAGGTTTCTGAATGGCTCAGTTTGGCCTGCTGTGGGTAGCCCAGCTGGGCCTTTCCACCAGGCTCACCTGGCCTGCAAGGAAGGAGAACAACTTGAGCCGAGCTTCACATCTCAGGCCCGATCTCCTTTCTCCCAGCGGCCTTTCTCCCACTAGCCTCTCCTTGCCATCCCCTCCCTGCAGCAAATACCGGCTTCAGGACTGCTGACTCCTCTCCCTCCCTTGGCAGGATAAGAGATTCGCCTCAGGGAAATACCAGGATGTCTATGCGGAGCTGAATCACATTAAGGTGCGCTCGGAGCGGGAGATTGAGCAGCTGAAGGAGCATCTGCGCCTGGCCATGGCGGCCCTGCAGGAGAAGGAGTCGCTGTGCAACAGCATCAGCAAGTAGCGGTGAGCGGCAGGGGCCAGCAGCCACGTGGGAATCTCTGCCTGGATGTGAAGGGAGGAGGTTGAGGGGGATGGAGCCAAGGGCAGGTCCCTTTGCCCCGCTCAGGGCTGTGGGGCTGCCTGCCCTGACCTTCTTGCAGCCCCTTGTCTCACACTCAAGGTCCTGGCCCTCCTCTTGTCCCTGATATTGTCTCCACAATGTCCTTGTCTCTCTCCATTCCATGCTGCCCTCAGTGCCTTCCTATTGCTGACACTCAGTGCTGCTAAACTAGGCTGAGGGGTAGGAGCTGGCCCCATACCAGCTCTTACCCTGCAGTTTGGATGACGGACTCTGTGGGAACACTTGCCTGGCAATCTGCTCCCCACATAGGTCGTGTTTCCTCTGAATTCACCTCTGAGGGGCTGACATAGCACAGCAGGGAATTTGGAGTCTGCACCAAAGCAGCCCTGACTGCAGCCAATCCTTCACACGCTCTTTTGGGGTTTCCCTGATGCAGGTGATGGAAAAGGAAGTGGAATAACAGGGTGCTGTGAAGTGAACAAGGGTGCCCTGGTCTCCAGAGCAAGTTTGTTTCTTGCCTGAGTGCTGCAGCTGTCAGGGCTGGGGTTGGGCAGGGCTGAGGTGTCTCTAGCAGATGGCTAAAGGGCCATCTCATGGGTCGCAGAAGGGGCAATGATGTTTCCACACTCGGTGGGGTCCTTCTAAACTATTTTTTTGTCTCTCCATTTCCTCCATAGGTCTGCTCTTCATTTGTTTATCTGTTCTGGTTTTTTATTTGCTCCATTCCTCACTTACAGGGAGGGAGAGGTTGAATCCCATCTGTAATCGTCTTGGCAAGAAATCTCCCTTCCCCTGCAGCTTCCTCACTCCCTTCCCAAAGCTTTCGATGAAGCCCTTCCAAACTCCTTTCACCTGCATATCTGAGCACATTGTTTGGACTGGCTGCTTTCGTGCACCTTCTTCAGGATTTTATATGTGGAAAAATATATATTTTATAGATTTTTTTTTCTTGGAAAGAGGAAATTTAAGAGGGAGGGAAACTTTTTACATCACCAGGATCTTCTAACCTGAAAAAAGGAGAATTTGTTTTCCCTCCCCGCCAGCCGCATTCCTCTTGGTCACAAAGCCACCTTCAGCTGGTCCTATTTCCTCCCTTCAAATGTCTCTGAGGCCCCACTGGGATGCACTGCGAGGACAAAGCCCCCCCCACGCCATCCCCAGGGACCTGCAGACAAGACCGACCAAAGCCATAGGGGGGAGCTCATGGGCAGTCTGCCACGGATATGCTTCCAAAGAGGAGACCTTGGCCAAAGGCTGCGTGATGGAGCACTCTCGGTGACTGTCCTTTGGCTCCTGCGAGAACTGAGTTGGCAGGAGCCTGGGCCTGTGGGATCCTCCTCCAGCTGCCCCTCATTCGGGACAAGGGAGATCCTGTCTTCTCCAGGGAAGAGGAGCCAAGAGGCTGCTGCTGCCCCCACAGGAGCCAGCTCTTGAAGGTGGCAGCTACTGCTCTGCTGTGCAGTTCGACTTTTAACTTAATAAAATCTTCCCATTTCACTGAGGAAAATGCATTTGGAGTGTGCAAGGCTTGCCAGGGCTTCCCAGCCCTGTTTTGTGGGAGTCACTTTTCCTCTGGGCTGTAGTGCCAGCTCTCTGCATCAGTTTGGAGCAGGCACGCTCTGAGCTAGCTTGGCAGCTACTGTTAAATGCAGACTTTGCTTCTTTCTAGTTCCTAGTGCTGAGGTGTGTTTGTGTCTGGCCTCATATTATAGCTCTTGCATGGCTTGTGTAGGCAGGTGGTTCTGTTTGCTCAGGGCTTCTCCTGTGCTGCAGATCTGCACAGAAAGGCTGGTGGCCACATCTCTTGCTCTAACCTCGTGGAAGGAGAGCAATAGTCACCCACAGCTGGAGAATGAGAGAAGTGATGCAGTGTAGCTGTCCAGCTGTTTGCTCCTCCTCTCCGTGGCTTTGAGAGGACATAATCTGTTTAATGTCACCTGTCCAAAAGTCCCATGAAAAACCTTCAGCCCTATGGCAGAAGAGCCTGAGATGAAGCAAATGCTGCCATGTCTTGCTTGATGTCTCTTTGGTGGGAGACAGAAACCTAGTGCAAGTTACTGGAAGAATAAATTATATGAGAAGGCAGATCAGAAGGGATAAGAGCAACCTGAAATACATCCCTCCCTCCTATTTCTAGGTGAAAATGTATTGCTCTTAGAGCAGTTATGGGGAGGAATCTGCTTGGTTGCTGTGGTATGGGAGGATGCAGAACCTACCAGCAAGTGCTCCGTGCTCAGCCGGCCAAGCTGCACTGTAAACATAAACTTGCACTCTGCAGAGAGGCCTCTGGCCATCGTGGAAGAGCCGAGCTAGAAACCCTGCCGGCTTGTACAGCAGCCTGGAGGCGTCGATTGAAGAGGGGAAGGCAGCGGGGTCAAGGAGGGCTCTTGGAATGAGTGTGGGCCTCCAGGGAGATGGATGGCTCAGCTGGGACGCTGAAGCACTGCGAGGAGCAGGGGTGAGGAGATTTCAGTGTATAAACAGAAGTGGGGCTTAAGGACACTGTCAGCTGCTGGGAGATGGGTTATGTCTGAGGATTTGCTGGGCTCGTGATAACCGTTATAACCATGACCTGTAACTAGCTGAGAAGTTATTCTCTGAGGTCGCTTCACTGTTGGGAATACAGAAGAGAGGGATGGTGTGAAGTATATACAGCACTGCTCTTCTGCGGGTAGGCTGCACGGCTGCTGAGCGAGTCATCCTTTCGTGTGTGTGTGTGTGTGTGTTTGTGTGTAGGTTTGTGTGCATGCAGGGGATTTGGTCAGAAAAGCTCCTGCTTTGCTGACTGCTCTGCTTAGGTAAGAGAAGCCACTTGGTAAGTCACACGTTCCAGTAAAACTGGGTCGAAGGCTTTCATCAGCCTCGAAAGGGAGTTGAGCAACGCAGCGAATGGTGCAAGAGGCAGCGAGCTGAGCTCAGCTCCTGGCTTCCTTGTAGGGTGCTGAGCCAGGCCTGGCTCTGCTCTCCCTTGTGCCCACACTCATGGATGAACCAATCGTGCTGACCAAACGCTTTGGCCTTGCACTACACCAAGCAGTCGCTGGGGCCCAGGAGCCAAAAATCAGCAGCCTGGGCCCAGCCTCAGCTTCATCCTGAAGGTCCCCGCTTCCCCTCGCCTTGGTGGCTGTCTGCTTCCCTCTGTCGGTGAAAGAGGGTTTTGGGCAGGGAAAACAAAGTCCACAGCACTTCCTGCACAGAGAACCCCGTTTTCCTGGTGGTGCCCAAGGTCTCAGCTTTTTCCTTGAGCAGTTAGTGTGCTGATGGCCTAGGATGGGAAGGAAAGAGCTGGCACGTCAGCTGAGGGCAACTGCTTCCAGATGGTGGAGATTAGCCCTGCCATTAGGGATGAGTAGTCACCAAGTTAGGAAGAAGACATGGAGTTTAGGGACTTGTTCTGCAGGTGGGAGGGATGTCCACATGGTTATGTTTTTGGAAAAATGGGCTTGCCTGTCCCAATGGAAATGGAAAATGGGAGAGCGACCCACACACAGAGCCTGCCACCCACATGCTTGCCTGCCTGAAGGAGGAGATTAGCTCCCTCTTCACACCCCAGACCTACTGCTGTGTTAGGTGCCAAATTAGCAGTGTCATAGCCCACTCCCAGTGATGGGAACCTCTGGAAGTAGGACACTGGGTGCAAGAAGATGGCTATCTACAGGAAAAAAAGGAGGACTGAGAGCGAAGGCAGCAGTTGACCATGGCCTGCTGTTCACCAGCCCCTTCCTCAAGGCATTTGGGATCTTGAACGTGTGTTTTTTTTTCTTCCTCTTCCTGCCTGGAGGCTGTTGGCCCAGATAAACATGTCAAACGAGCACAGTGAAAATGTGTGGGTGCTTGACATGAGGTCTGGCCGCTCCTCCTCAGGACTGCACAGCAGCAGATGAGCTGGCCCTCGAGACAGACGGGCTAATCATCCCGGGGCGACGCGTGTCTGCGCTCTGCTGTGCGCCTTCCAAAACCGGGAGCAAGTTAATCAAGGGGCTCCCCGGGCAGCGTGTGGAAGGCTGATACTGTCATTTCTGTCTCTTGGGCATCGTTATCTTCTGGGTGCAGAGGAACCAGAGGGAAGGAGTCGGGGTGGGGAGAAGAGTCACCCGAAATGTCATAGGTGAAGGGAATAACAGCCAGGGAGAGGCCCTCTCCTCATGGCACCTCATGGAGCCCGTTGCACTTCCCGCAGCGATGGCTGTGCTAACTCCACACACCTGGGATCGAGCTGTGGGATTAGGGCTGACAGAAACGCTCCAGCCTCGAGCGACAGGAGAAGCCACAGCCGTAACTGGCAGCAGTCTGTGTAATTAAGGAGCCACTTGCTTTTATAAACTACCTTGTAATTCCTGTCAAACGCACTGTCATAACCGCTCCGTGAGCCTGAGGCCACCTGTTAGAGAGGTTGCCAGTCCCTGTTTAAAACCTCTGTTTGTTCTAGCAGAGCCCAATCATCATTGTAATGATAGGCCCGGGAAGATCTTCTCCATTTGACTTCATCGCTTCCTTCAAGTGCCACCGAAAGTTGCTTCATAATGTTAAGCCTTTGAACACTGTGATAGCCCCTCACACTTTGTTGTCTTCACTGAAGACTGAGCTGCTCTTGGTGGCCGTGGGGCTGAGCTGCTCTCACTGACCAGTGCTATGGTTGACTGTTCCTCTGCTTGCAGGAGCCTGAGGGCTCTGGTGAGGCACATGAGCCCTGAAGAAGAATGCAGCTGGAAAACCAGCTAATTTCCTTGCTCTGCTTCTAAAGAGCCACTGAAATACTAGAATCTGATTGTCAGAGGTGCTGTGTCCCATCGCTTTAGCTGGAGGTCTGTGTATTTGGAGAGGGTAGTTTCTCTGAAACTAGAAACCAGGTAAAAAAAAATTGCTGTTGCAGAATCACTGGCATTAATCACCAAGACT
>JAUBOD010000647.1:3131943-3145862 GCA_032353885.1 Nothura maculosa | reverse complement strand
CCCTCCATCCCCGGCGCACCGCGGAGCGGCCCGGGGGGGCGGCGCTTGCCGCGGCGCGGGGCCAATGGGAGCACGGCGCTGCGAGGCGGGGCCAATGGGAGCGCGGAGCTGCGCGGCGCGCAGCCAATGGGGAGCGAGGAGGGGGTGCGGCGAGGGAAGTGGGAGAAGAGGATGCGGGGAGGACGAGGCTGCGCACAGGGAGGGCAGACGGGCAGGCGCGCTCGCCAATCGGAGTGAAGGGGGCCAGCCTCAGCCAATAGCAGTTCGGGAGGATAAAGATAGGCGTCTATCTCAGCCAATGGAAGAGCGCAACGGTGCGAACGCCTCAGCGGGGGCGGGAGCTCTGGAGTCCATTCCGGGTGCAGCCCGCGGCCCCTTTCCCGCACCTCCTTCCTTCCTTCCTTCCGGCAGCGCTTGGCCCGGCCCGCCCCTTCCGCGCGGGCCGCGTTTCCGGCCGGGGCCCTTTACGTGCCGCACCGCCGCCGCCATGGCCTACCCGGGCGAGGACTACGACAACGAGGTGGGCGGCGGGGCCCGGCTCCCCCCGTTACCGCCCCGTGTTCCCCCCGTGTTCCCCCCGTGTTCGCCCCCGTCCCCCCCGTGGCCCTCGCGTTGCCCTCGCGCTCACTCGCCGCCCCCTTCTCTGCCTCTCGCCCCGCAGGCCGCCTACGACCCCTACGCCTACTCGAACGACTACGACCTGCACACGGGTAAGGGCTGGTTCGGGGCCGCCCCGCGGGGCAGCGGCTCCCGCGGCCGCCGCCTCACGGCCCCTGTGCCCTGCAGGGGACCCCAAGCAGGACCTGGCCTACGAGCGGCAGTACGAGCAGCAGACCTACCAGGTGATCCCCGAGGTGATCAAGAACTTCATCCAGTACTTCCACAAGACCGTGTCGGACCTCATCGACCAGAAGGTGTACGAGCTGCAGGCCAGCCGCGTCTCCAGCGACGTCATCGACCAGAAGGTCTACGAGATCCAGGACATCTACGAGAACAGGTACCATTCCGGGTGCCCCCTGGGTGGCGGGGGAGCCTGTCGGCCCCTCGAGGCAGCGCCCACACGTTGGGGGTCAGCAGGCCCCACAGCCGGAGCGTGGGGCTGATCCCGAGGAAAAGCAGACGCTTTAGGCCTGGAGGGTAGCGGGGGTCCGGGTGAGCAGTGACCTTCCTGAAAGAGGATATTGCCCCTGTGCCTGGGCCAGGCTGCAAGAAGCAGCCCCAGGAGCACCTATGAACAGGCTTTGGGGTCGCATCTTGGTACCTGTCTTCCCTAGATACTCGGTGTCTGTGCTGCTGTATCATAAAGTGTACGTGGGAGTAGCTTGCGTGACAGTTCGGTGCTTCAGGGGTAATCTAAAGGCTTTTATTTTAAGCAATTCATTCTTCCCCTTCATTTGAACCCTGCACTGGTAAAGGAGAAGGACTTTTTCCCCATCAAGCCCTCCGTGTTGCAATCTCTGTCTCGCTGACAATGAGAAATACTGTTTTAATGCCACATGTTTCTGTCTTGCAGCTGGACAAAGCTGACTGAAAGGTTCTTTAAGAATACTCCATGGCCAGAGGCAGAAGCCATTGCCCCCCAGGTTGGAAATGGTGAGTGCTTCCTTTCCTTTTCCTCTTTGAAGGAATATTTATCCCATTTGATATATGAGAGAGCAGGTGGGTGTACAATGTTGCTGCCTCCCGAGCCAGGGCTTTTTGTTACTGTAGCAACTTAAATGAACACTTGGCAAGAGGTCAGAACTGAAGGAAATGTCTTTTCCTGCCTTTCTTTCTCCCTGTAGTAGTGGGAATAGCATCAGTGCATTTGAGATGGCCTCGGCCTTCTGCCTTGCTCATGATCCATTCTGTCATCTTTTCCAGATGCTGTTTTCCTGATCCTGTACAAGGAACTCTATTATAGACACATCTACGCTAAAGTCAGCGTGAGTGTTGGTCTCCTTTTCTGCATGTTGCTAACATTCTGCTCTCTCCTTACTCTAAGAGGTGCCAATCCTTGTTGTATCAGTAGGAAAACCTGCCTGTGCTGTGAGGAGGCTCTTGTACAAAAGTTTAACACCACTAAGAGCGGCTCTTGTGGTTAGTGAGTTAGGGAAGAAAGAAATATTAGAAGATAAGTGAGTTTTCTTCATGTAGAGCTGTAATTGCAGGACATATGGATCAGATTGGGTTGTGGCTTTTTAAATGCACTTGAGAGTAGTGGATGGGTGAGAGAGGGGTGTGTTATTTGTGAGTGGGAGGCATTGCTTCAGCCTGCCTTTTGGGGAAGGAAACGTGGGCACCCTACAAGGAACAATCAGAATAATAATCTTAAAGCAATTTAAGAATTTTTTAAGCCTTTTTTTAAGCTAATTTGAGACAAAGGGAAAATCAAAGTAGTCCATGGTTATTTGAGCAAATACGATGTGCAGTTTATGGGATAGATGAGTAATAAGTGCAGTTTTGGACCAGCAGGTGGAGGAACGCGGACTTCAAAAGGCTGCCCTGTTAACCTGAGTGTGAAGGAGACTTGAACAGGAGAAACTGGTTTCTGGAGCTGGGTACTTAATAGTTCTCAGACTGCTCTGAGGTGTCTCCAAGTGGAGAAAGGAAGACTGCTCTGGAAAGAGTGATTCCTCGATACATTTATTTATCTTTCAGGGTGTTTAGAATTAGTGTCTAGAAGCAGAATTGTCATGGCTTGGTAAGGCCTCTCATGAGGAGATGAGGACAGAAAGCTGTGGAAAGTGATCAGCTCTAGAGTGTGGACAGCAGTGAGGAGGACATGGAAAGATGGGGCCTCCCATTCACAGGAGATTGGAATGTTTGTGCATTAGGGGGAGCTGCCAGCATGTGGAAAGTCAGATCTTCCCCATGGGACACAAGTGATATTATCTGAAGTTTTCTGAATGATGCTGCTGGGCCTGAAAATCAAGATATTGGTTCTAGTGTTACTGGAAAAGAGTATCTGCTTAGATGAGTGGCGTCTGTCCTTTTACTTGCTGTTGTCCATGAGTTAATTTCTTCTGTGAATTTTCTTCTCAAACTAAACAGATTGTCTTCCCTTCTCATTGCAGGGGGGGCCCACGCTGGAGCAGAGATTTGAGTCCTATTACAACTACTGCAATCTCTTCAACTACATCCTCAGTGAGTCGCTGCAATTGGTCCCCAGTTTGGGAATTTTGGGGAGAAAAGTTGTGCAGAATGGGGAGGGGGGTGAAAAAGAAGTCTGGTAATTTATACATTACATTAATTTATAAATCATACAGGGGGAAGCAATCTGAGCTTTCTGTATGTTTGAGGTTGTTGAAGGAAGAATGCTTAACATCTGGGTTTTTAAGATCACAAGAAAAATCCAAATACTTTCAGTATTTTCTGAAATACTTTTACAAATAAACTTACAGCTTTCCGTCTTGATGAGGGTTGGCAAAAGGAAATACTTTACTTATCTTTATTAAAACAGAAAATGAGGATGTAAGTTGGGAAATGTCTGCTGCAGCATTTCACAGCTATTTAGAGATGCAGACTCCCTTTGGGACAGATGTAAATGTTGTTGATTTCCTGGCACTTTTCTCATGGAGAACAGAGCAGTGAGGATAACCCATTACAGTCTGTGCAGCTTCTGAGAGTCATTCTGTGCTTCTGGGCAGTCCCATTCCAGAGATTAGCCCCCTATTCCAGAGATTATCCCCCTATTTTTCCTACTTTACTACTTTAGAAAAGGTAGCTGGAGCTACACATCACCTCCCACATCACCTCCTATTATTCTTGCTGCAGGAATTTTGCCTCTCATCTATTACTTGTGTTCCTCTGCAGATGCTGATGGTCCAGCTCCTCTGGAACTGCCCAACCAGTGGCTCTGGGATATCATTGATGAATTCATATACCAGGTGTGTGACTGTATGGCTGGTCGTTTTGGGCTGGCCTTGCATCTGCTTGTGCTATTAAATTTGGAGCCTTTCTCCTCTCTGTGATTCTTGTAGCTGCCATATTCTTATATGTCAATAAACTGATGGGCACTGCTGTTAGTGGGTCATCAGGTAGCTGAAGTAGTTGTAGATTTGCAGTTTTTTAAAGTTAACTGGTTTGAAGAGATCACTGTCCTTACTTGAAATAATCTGTGATCTTAGGTTTTGAGGTTAGGGAGATACTTTTCTGCTTACTATTCTGAGTACAGTAATTCAGATCGTAAGTGCTACTGCTTTTTTTTCTATAGATTCCCTCAAAAACTTTATAGAGGTGCTTGGAATTCCTCACAGTGTCTCAGATACAGTCTTGAGCTTAGGTAGAGAGAGGTGCGTGCATATGCAGATATAGGTGTATTTGGTGACTCTCTTTACTGCCTCTTCAGACAGCAAATTTATGCCTGGTTCCCTGGCCTAATTGCCTAGAGATCATTCAGATCTTGGTTCTGCTTTTTGGTCTTCTCCCTCAGGCTCTCTTTGCACTTTATCAGATTTTCCCCAGGCATTTCAGTGCTGGTGTAATTTGCCTTCTTGGTTGCCAGGTGATCTCAAATTAAACTCTTTGATGTGACCTTCAGTTTATTGTTCTGCATTTGAATGATCAACTTAGGAGCCTAGTGCACTTAGCTGAACATTTCCATACTGGCTTCTCATCAGCAAATCTCACTTTCTTTTCCCTGTAGTTTCAGTCCTTCAGCCAGTACCGCTGCAAGACGGCGAAGAAGTCTGAAGAAGAAATAGATTTCCTTCGTTCCAACCCCAAGATCTGGAACGTCCACAGTGTCCTTAACGTGCTGCATTCTCTGGTGGACAAATCTAACATCAACCGACAGCTGGAGGTTTACACTAGTGGAGGTGAGCTGGGTGCTACCAGGCCAGGCTGGTGTCTCCTCTGCCTTGCTTTGACTTGGCCAAGCTCTGTCATTCCTTAGTAGTTGGATTTGTTGTTGGGAAGAGGATATTCTTGGCCTTATTACTTGAAATGTGTTGTTGATTACACTTGAGGTCTTGTTCCCCTTGCCTGTGAGCATGAAGGTGTGTGAAGGGAGACTTGTTCCCTTAGAGGAGAACATCACAGTTCTTTATTTCCAGGTGATCCTGAAAGCGTGGCTGGAGAGTATGGTCGCCACTCTCTCTACAAGATGTTGGGTTATTTCAGTCTGGTTGGTCTGCTGCGTCTGCACTCCCTGCTAGGGGACTACTACCAAGCCATCAAGGTTCTAGAGAACATCGAGCTTAACAAGAAGGTAATAACACGTTGGAGAACCCTCCCTTGCAGCTTCTCAAGTGCCTTTGTTCAAGTATCCTCCCAAAAGATTGCAGTAATGAGTGCCAATTAATGAGCTGGTTTTAGCTGTTGTAGTGTAATGAACTCTGTAAGAGGAGCTGGAAGAAGAGTCTAACTCCATTTGCATGCCCATTGAACACACTTTTACACTTAAATCCAGCAATACGAAGGTTTGTTGCAATGCCTGTTGCTGTTGTAGCATGTGTGGCTAACTTGTTAGCAGTTTTATTTGTAAGAGGCAACTTTCTTATGGGGACTGTTACTTAAATCGTGTAATAACAGTACTGGTTGGATCATCAGCCAGTTAGATCAACATTTGTGGAATCAACAAATAGATGTTGTGTCCATCTGAGTTAATGACTCGTTTCTCTGTTCCTGGCCTGCCTGCTCTCACTTTACAAGTGCTGTCCCTAGTGCTGGGTGACTTACAGTGACAGTGCCTAGCAAAAAACTGCCTGGCACAGACCCACCCCTGTGCTGCCTGGCACAAGGCCTAAAATGGAGGGAAAGGGAAGCAAGACTGAGCAGAGTCTTAGCAGGCATGGTGCAGAAGTCCTGCTTGCAAGAAGCTGGAACTGGAAAACATAGGAATTGTGCTAATTGACTCAAATAGCAGGAAAGCTGTTGCAGGGAAGGATAGGAGGTGCCCCCCTCCCTTCTATATGTGGGACTGGAGAGGGTGCAGAGGCAGCTGCCTCCTGGGGAGCGGGCTGGTCAGAGCTCCCCTCTAACACAGTGTGGTTTGTGTCTGTCCCTTGCAGAGCATGTACTCACGGGTGCCCGAGTGCCAGGTGACCACCTACTACTACGTGGGCTTCGCCTACCTCATGATGCGGCGCTACCAGGACGCCATCCGCGTCTTTGCCAACATCCTCCTCTACATTCAGAGGACCAAGAGCATGTTCCAGAGGACGACCTACAAATATGAGATGGTAACAAGGCCAGCAAACTGGCCGTGAGCTGCCAGTGTTCTTGTCAGTGCTGCTTCAGATTGCAGTCCTGGTCCAGTCCTGTGTTTCTGCCTGCTTCTATTGGCACGTTTCAGAGGCTTCTTAAACTCAGCACAACTAAAACAAAGCTCCTAGCTCTTAACTTGTGCCTGATGTGTCTATGTCTCTTGCTCTTCAAGTTCATATTTCATTTCTAACTCCTTGTATAGGCAAATCCTGCAGTTCCCAATTTAGTGACAATCATTTTTTGTCTGTGTTAGCCATTCAGCTCTGTTTCATCCCACATTCAGACTTTCTTAGTGTCTTCCTCAGTGGCCTCCCTAATAACTGTTCCTTGCCAACTCTGTTTAGGACACAGCTGTTAACCTACCTGCCTTCCCTACATCTAATCCTCTACCTTTTTTGCACTGAAGCCTTTCTAGATTCTTTATGGCTGTGGATTAGTTTCCTTCACTGACCTTCCCCATTTTCCAGCTCTCTTTTTCACTGGCAGCAGCCTCGATCCTTGTTCATCTGCTTTTTTTGTTGTCTCCTTTGAGCGCTGTGCCTGTCAGTGCTCCAGGTAGCGCCTGCCTCTGAAAACCGCATCTCCCAGCTCTTGCCTGCCCCGTCAAACTCGAGCCCCCAGACTAGTTAACAGCTTCTCCCCTCTGCCTCAGATCAACAAGCAGAACGAGCAGATGCACGCGCTGCTGGCCATCGCCCTCACCATGTACCCCATGCGCATAGACGAGAGCATCCACCTGCAGCTGCGGGAGAAGTACGGCGACAAGATGCTGCGCATGCAGAAGGGCGACGCGCAGGTCTACGAGGAGCTCTTCAGCTACGCCTGCCCCAAGTTCCTCTCCCCCGTGGTGCCCAACTACGACAACGTGCACCCCAACTACCACAAGGAGCCCTTCCTGCAGCAGCTCAAGGTCTTTGCTGATGAGGTTCAGCAGCAGGCCCAGCTCTCCACCATTCGGAGCTTCCTCAAGCTCTACACCACCATGCCCGTGGCCAAGCTGGCCGGCTTCTTGGACCTCACGGAGCAGGAATTTCGCATCCAGCTGCTTGTTTTCAAGCACAAGATGAAGAACCTGGTGTGGACCAGTGGCATCTCTGCCCTGGATGGGGAGTTCCAGTCTGCCTCTGAGGTAGACTTCTATATTGACAAGGTTAGTATCTGCTCCTTCACCAGCCTCTGCCTCCACCTAGGAAGCTGTGGAAGTGAGAACACCAGGTTTGAGTATATTTTGTGGGGAAACATCCCTTCTTTCTCTGCTACATGAAAGGTTTGACTGCCCATGATGAAGCTGTAGGCCTATTTAATGCAAATGTCAATGCATGAGCAGTTGCAGACAGTTATGACAGTCATTGAACCCAGGAGGTGGGGAAAAAAAAGGGTTCTTAATATCTTCCTGTAGGCTGAGAGAGCCATATGTCTGTCACTGCTCTCAGGAGATGATAGTTGAGTAACAGGTTGTGCTGTCAGTGTCTCAGGTGGGACTGTCAGCTTTGTAGGTCTCCAGCATATCTCTCCTGTGCTTGATAAATGTGATACCTCAACTGGCTGTGTTGTGGCTGTATTTTTCACTGGAGCAGCATTAGCTCTGTCTGCTCTGCTAGGAACCTAAACTCAGGATCTGGTCCAGTCGTTTGCCTGCTCTTACTGCTCAGACTAGGCTGCAAAAAAGTCTTTTAAGATGTCATCTTTTATTCCTCAAAGAGGATAGCAGCAGCAACTGCTAGGAGAACCAGTTATTCCAGACTCAGAGCAGACCTCTTCCTGCAAGGCCTCGTTCATGCCTTGTCTCCCCTACTCCCCTGAATTAAACTGACTTGCAGCTGGCTGACTTGCACTGCAAGCCTGGCTCTCCTTGTAGACCACACAGCTCTTATCTGTTAGTAGAAGGAGGCAGAGTGTGACTCAAGGGTGACACACTGGCTTGGGGACTATCAGGCTGCTGCAAAGGGGGCTGAGCTTAGGGGGAGAAGCTGAGAACACGAGAGGTGAATCTGGGGCTTGTCACGGGCAAGGGGAAAGGGAAGACAATCCAAAGGGAACTAAATGAGGTAGCTCTGGGACTAGAACAGGCCAGGCACAGTTTGAGGCTGAATCAGGGCTGGAGGGAAGTCCCTTTGGTTGCTCCTCCCATTTCATAGGGGTTGCTGTTTCCCTGCTAGTCCTGCCCGTTTCCTGACTTTATGCGGTTTCCTCCCTCCCCAGGACATGATCCACATTGCGGACACAAAGGTTGCTCGACGCTATGGAGACTTCTTCATCCGCCAGATCCACAAATTTGAGGAGGTGAGGCCGGGGCAGCAGAACCGTGTGGCTCTGTAGGACACACGGGGCAGGTCAGGGGCTCTGCAGGGCGCAGGGCAGTCAGCTGTGTCATGCCTTGTGCAAAGACCAGACTAAAGGCAGCCGACCTAAGCAGCAGCTCATGGCCTTTGAGGAACATTAAGTTCTTGTTTGAGAGACATTCGTCCCGCTGAGCCACAGTGGGAAAGGAGAAGAGTTTTTACTGCTCAGGGGTGCTGATAGTGGGAGCAAGATTCAGCCCTTTGGTAGGGAGAAAGGGAAGCAACTATTAACCAGCCATGATTGTTGGCTATGAGGAAAACCTCATGGCTCTCCAGGCTGTGTGAAGTAGCTGTAAAGGTTCCTGGAGCACCAGTGACAGCAGCCTCGGGCTCAGCCAGGAGGCAGCACTGTCCCTGCTCTGCTCTCCCAGCAGAGGCTGCTGCCGCCTGGAAACCTGTGCCACAGAATCCGGAGCCCTAGGGATGCTGAAACACGAGCAACGTGTTGCTGGAACAAACATCAGCAACAAGAAGCATGTGAGAGTAGCTAGCCAAGGGTTGCCCTTGTTGTCTTCCTCTGCCACATGTCCTCTCGCCAGCCCTTACCCTGCTGTCTTAGGGAAGTTCCCCCTGCAGCTTTATGGGAGTCCTTTTGTAAATGAGCTGGAGAGAAGCAGCAGCACTGGATTAAGGCGGGGGTGAGAACAGTCCAGCATGTTAATCATTGTATTTTTCTGACTGCTGCTCTCTTTAATTACAGCTGAACCGAACCTTGAAGAAGATGGGCCAGAGACCCTAACCCAGTGACCACAGTGATTGGACTGAGCAGAGAAGAGGGTGGGACAGATTATTGCCTTTGCTGTGAGAGAGGGGAGCTCAGGATTCCAGCACTTGTGGAATCTCCTATAGCTCTGAAGGTTTTTATACTTACATAAACAGGCTCATTTGTCTGAAACCATCCTGCAGAGGTCAAAAACATCTAATAAATGAGTAAAGTTTTGGTGAGCGTTCAGTATCTGATGTATTTTTTCCCTCCTTTTTATTGGAAGAACATAATTGCACCTGAAGACAAGGGCAGGTACCTGCTGTTGCTTTATGCTGTCTTTGCCCTGTGTTGTTGCAGGTAGCGGTGGGGAACAGATCTGTTTCTGTGCACACAGCTAACAGGGAAGACTACAGGAAGGAGTAGCAAGGAAAATATGAGCAGTTCTGCAACACTGCCCCAGGATATGGAAGGAGATGCAAGCCAGTGCTAATTCTTTTTGCTATTGTCCCACCTCGAACCAAATCTGAGTTGTAGTTGTGTTTTTAGAAGTGAATTCATTTCTGCAATCACCACCTTTTCCTTTTTGCTGTTGGAGAGAAATGCTCCAAAGTGGATTGAGGCTTTTAAAATTATTATTCTTTTAAGAGGAAGGGGGAAGACTTGCTTAAAAACATCCAGTGAATACCAAGCTTGGTTATTTGATCTGATGCTGGAGGCTGTGGTTTATTTCACCTTATGCAATGCCTAAGTCCTGGCCCTTTCTAGAATTTGCACTTTCTCCAGAAACATCTAAGGGCATTTCACTCTGTTTAACTCCTTCTAAGTGCTTTGAACCTCGAGATGTCCATTTTCCCAATTCTCTAACTACCTTGGATTCTTGCAGGCATGATTTGCAATGCCCTAGAAGTGAAAAAGCAGCTGAAAACAAGTCCTACGAAGGGGAATCAAGGTCTTGTAGACACTGGGGCAGAGGGAGGCATGTGAGGAATGAACCACATCTCACGTACTCTCCACACCCTCTTGTCTCTTTTTGCAGCCTGTCTTTAAATAGTTTGGTGCTTGAGTGGAAGCAACAGGTGCAAGAGAAACCTGGGGGCAATGGGCAAGCTGCACAAAGCCGGTTTCACAGGCACCAGCTGCCTCTGTACCCCTCCCTTTCATTCCTTTGCACTGAGAGGGGTCTTGGCAGCCCAGCTTTGCTTGCGCCCTGGTTCTGCTTAGAAGGCAGGAATAATTCATCTTTGTTAGATTATGGGCCTTGTTTGAATGAGGGTCAAGTTTCTAGTGTTCTAGATCCTGTAAACTGCCTTTTCCCTTGTAAAGTCCCATAGCTTTTGCAGAGTAGGGACAGCAGAGAGAGAGATTGAATGGGCAGCTCCTGTTGGCCTTCTGCCTGCTGCTGCTGCTAATGCATATGGAGAACTCAATACCTCCAGGTTTAAAGGGGTGGAGGCAGCAGTAGAGATTTCCAGGATGAAATGCCCTGCACTACAGCAGCCCATGGGAGCTGTGGAACACACTTTAAAGAGCATGGTCCTTTCTATGGCTGGGTATGTTGACCTCCAGCAGCCCAGATTATACTGTAGACAGCACCTCTCCATCAATTGCTTGTTACCCCAAAGCCTAAATCTTCCAAGCATTCTGTAAAAGATAAATGCAAACAGCAAATCAATCACAACATGTTAGAGGGAACCTGCCTGGATGCCACCCTGTGCCCCGTGCTCTGGGTGTCCCTGCTGGAGCAGGAAGGTTGGACTAGATGATCTCTAGAGGTCCCTTCCAGCCTTAACCATTCTGTGATTTAGCCTGGCATGCTGAGATCAGAGCCTTTTAGCGCATGTGCCACCTGAAGCCCTTCCAAATACGTGATTATGTCGCCGCTTTCGATTGCATCCGTGAGAGCAGCTTCCCGAGGAGGCTGCGGCTGCTGCGCCTGGCTCCGCTGGCCCTTGTGGAACGGAGCCAGGAGGAGCCAGGCAGAAGGATGGGATCAGCTCGGCTCAACTCGGTGCCTGGCACCGGCTGGAGGAACGCAGGGCGAGCAGCAACGTCCCGCAGCCCGAGCAGCCGGCTGGGGCAGGACGGTGGCTCTGGCACCTCCGTGGCTGATTCCACGGCGCTTCCTTGCCTTTCTGTGCAGTCTCCTTTGTGGCGATTTACTTCACAACTTTGGGCCCTGGATGAAGAGGCTGCACAGACCTCTCAAATGGGCTATATATCTTAAAGGACAATGTGTTTTTCCACTTTCTACAGCCCTGGAGCCATGCAGAATGAAACAGAACAAGGAATGGACATGGAACAGAGCACAGGGAGATTTCATGGGAGAAGGGAATATATAATCAATTTTTAAGAAGTGTTGAGAAAAGGAAAATGTCTGTCAATTTAGGATTGACAGTAATAAGCTCAGCCTTTGTTGTGCCTTAGTGGAAATGCCTTTGTCTAAGTGAAAACAATATCAAAAGAAACTAATTTTTTAAATAGAGTATCTTTTTTTTTCTTCTTGTATAATCGTCATACTAAACACTCAAGACAGCTCTTGTGGCCATCCATCTTCTCAATGTCATGGCTTCCTAAGATCCTATCACGCTCTTCCTCCACTTCTTCCAGGGTTTCCTGTGAGGTAGGGCCTGCAGTTCCAAATGTCCTGATCTTCAAAGCCCTCGCTGGCCTGCTGCCTGTCCCTGGAGTTACCTATGTCCCATGTGCACTTCACTATCTGATGTTTCAACATCCTCTGCTGCCATGGCTTATGCCCCTAGGAATACTGAACAGGATCCAGAAATCAGGTTGTATTTCTGTCTTTTTATCTCAAGTTAAACTTGAGTTCAGTCTGAACAATGTTTGCAGTTCCTGCTTGTATTAGTTCCTCCCAGGCCTCATCCTCCTTCAAGGACTGAGCAGGGAAAAAAAAAGTCAAGTTTTCAGCTTTCTTTTAAGCCCTGGTTTGACATGCTAATGCAGTCCCTGAACCTGAGGGAGTTCAAGCCTGTTTTTCCCACCATGGTACCCTGACCACCAGCTAGGAAGGAGCACTTGCTGAGAGCGTTTCCCCATCTCCTCAATGCAGGCCTCTGTGCTCTAAGTTTTCAACCTTCTTTGAGCTGGAAAAAGAGGAGCTCATTTTTGCAGCCTGCAGCAGAACTCACGTGGAAGCACAAAGTCCTTCTGCACGGTCCTGCTCCCAGAAGCCTTCCTGTATTTATACTCACTATAAAGACAATCTTTGGAGCAGGGAATGATGCTATGACTTCTGTCAGTGGATCCCTACAAATACCATTGCATTGGTCACTCTTTAATGTCAGGTGATACCTACAAAAAAAAAGTAGGTTTCTCTTCTCACATATGGCCAAGTCAATCCCCAGATTGACTTTTTATGAGAAGGACAAGTTTCAATCCTATTGGGCTTCATGAACAGAAAGCTTTTTGGTCAAACACTCTTGAGGAGCAATGGCTAGATGAGACGTCTCTGTAGGACCCAGCACAGGAGCCCAATGTAAGGAGTTTAATGTTTCCCTGTGTTCTCCCAAACATCCCTGGCTAACACACCTGACTGGGGGTGGAGATGGAGACACCCACGTGTCCCTTTTTCTCCTGTTTTCTACTACATAGCTTTTTGCATGGCATGTTGGATCTCCAGGATCCCACCCTTAGTGCCTGACTCCCTGGTCCCAGTACCTAACTTGGGAATGTGGATCTCATTCCAGGGGGCCAGCAAACAAACAGTGGCTGGTTCCAGCCTGTGCAGCCCTGCAGGATCCCCACGCCACAGACTTCTCCTCCCTCCGGGGACAGGATGCCGCCCTCCACTCCTGCAAATAGAGCAGAAAAACAATGGTGAGACCGCGCTGGGAGCGTTCGGCTTTGGGGAGAGGAAAAAGGAAAGAGGGCCGCGTGCGTGCCAGATGTTAGTCATGTTCCCTAACGTGCTGCTGGAAGATGTTCAGATACCACAGCGATGAGAGCTGTATCAAAGCCCGATGAGAACAGTGGGAAGCATTTACCAAGGGCGAGATGCGGGAGGTGGAAGCCCCTAAATCGGACAACGAGCCATTAATCCTGGGAAGGATCTCGGAGCCCTCTGAGCCCGGCCCGAGCGCCTCCAACACAGCCCAGCCAGGAAAGGACGGGAAGCTTGGCAGGAACGGGATTGTGTCCCCTCTGCCATGGCTCCGGGAAGCTGGGCAGGAACAGGATTGCGTCTCCTCTGCCATGGCTCCGGGAAGCTGGGCAGGAACAGGATTGCGTCCCCTCTGCCATGGCTCCGGGAAGCTGGGCAGAACAGGATTGCGTCCCCTCTGCCATGGCTCCGGGAAGTTGGGCAGGAACGGGATTGTGTCTCCCCTGGCATCGCTCCTGGAGCAGGCTGGAGCAGCAGCCTGTGCCACTCGCCGCCATCCGCTCCTTCCTGCCCAGGGCAGGCGGCCAGGCCGAGGGAGGGCATCGCCGGGCCCTCCTGCCCGTGGCCTCCTGCCCTGCCCGGTAGCGCCGTCCCGCTCCCTTGGGCTCCCTAGCACCATTCCCGCTCCCTAGCACCATTCCCGCTGCAGCGGCCGGGAGCCGCCTTCCCCGCGGCGCTCCGTGACTCCGCGCCCGCCGCCGGGCTCGGCCTCCCCGCCCGGGGCGGAGCGGAGCGGAGCGGGGCCGCGCGGGGCCGGGGCGCCCGAGCGCCGCTCCCCGCCCCG
>JAUBOD010000647.1:3104069-3127158 GCA_032353885.1 Nothura maculosa | reverse complement strand
TGGCAGCATGCAGGGAGGATCCCCTTCACCCACAGGGAAAGGGCAGGAACGATGCGAGGGGAGCAGGTTCCTGGGTCCCCCCAAATCTTGAGGGTGATCTCAAATCCCTCGAGGTAGTGGAGGGAGATCTAGGGACACTTGTGGTGGAAGAGATCTGGTGTAGTCAGGGTTTTCGCTCAAGACAAGGGTTTTGGTTTCCCTTTCTCTTCCCTTTGTGGCGCTGGTGGCCTTAGAGGGCCAAGTCGGGGCTGATGTTGAACAGTATTTCTTTAGTTTAGCAGTGTGGCCCTGGTGTTTCTCCAGCCTTCAAGCGTGAGGGCATCATAGGTAGCTTCTGAGAGTTGAGAACCGGGCTGTAATTTCCTGGCCACCTCCTGTTTATGCCTGTTTTTTTCTTTTTGTGTTTTTCCTTTTTCATTCATTATTATTTCCCTTTAGCTCCTTTGCCTCTTTACAGCCTGAACTATGTTTTACCAAGGTTTTGCTTATCTGGGATCTTACCTATCGGGTTGTTGCAGTGCCCCAGGAAGGCTGGCTGCCCCCAAACCCCCTATGTTGGCAGTGGGACACTCTTCTTTCCCATCTCATTGGGCTTGTCTGTGCTTTCTCTCCAGAGACTTTGATTCTCTCTCCAAGGATGATGTCTACGAGAACAACCGTTTGGTAAGTTCCTTTTGTGTCATGCAGAGGAGGAAAAAGAGACATGAGAAGTGATGGAGGTCGTATGATATGGCAGGACTTGACAGTGGGAAGGAGGTGAAGAAAATCTGTAATCTGTCCTGAGACAGGCAGGAACTCCTCTGGAAACACAAGGGAATCTGAAACATCAGCTTCCAGCCTGCACTGAAGAGATGATAAGATGTTTATCTAGGTAGTTGCCAAGATGGCATCTCAAAGGAAAATGAACATGGTGCAATTCAGGTGTTCTGGACTTGCCAGGCAGCGGGAGCAGGAAGCTAATGTGACTCCAGGCCCAAGCAGAGGGGATGGTGGCCGTGAAACTCGGCTTATCTTTGGTGTTTCCCTGCTGCTTGGGGCTGTTGGAGCCAACACCTGCTAGCACAGTGTCCTGCATTGGATACCTGCTGTTTACACTACACCTGTGCCCTCCTGCCTCGCTCTCCCCTCCGTCCTTGCCACAGTCTCACTGCGTCCCCGCTCAGAGATCGCTGTGGTCGCGTACGCTGCCCCACAGGCCACCACAGGATGGTCAGTGATTTTGAACAACCCACTAAGAGCGCTAAGGAGGAAACCCCTAAACTGTGATTCCTTTCCCAAGCTCCTTCCTGCTATGTTGTCATGTTTGTGACTGCAGGAGCTCCCTCCTGTGTCTCAGCGAGCAGGAATGGCAGTGACCTTGTGAGGAGAAGCATGAAGGGGCTGCTGGTTCTTGAGCAGGGATGCTCAGAGTCCCCTTGTCATTAGTGGCAGGAGGGGAGGACCTGGTGCCCTGGAGCCTGCAGGCTCCATCACAGCTGGAGTTTCTGTGGGCTCAGTATTAGGGCTGGGTGTTGGTGTTGGGCTGGTGTCAGCTGCCAGCAGCTGGAGGTACCTGCCAGCCCTGACCCCTTTGCAGGGCAAATGGAGGAATATTGCAGCTCCCCTGCTTTGATGTCCTGTCCTCCGTCAGGCTGCATGTCTGGGAGCCCCTCTGTGTCAGGGAAGCCCATGTCCTAATCTTCCCCATGCCCCAACAGCTTGATTTCTACGTGATTTTTCAGAAACATTCAGAAACATCAGTTTCCTTTCCTTGTTATTTCTCTCTGCCCTTCCTGCAGGCCTTTGAGTTGGCAGAGCGGGAGCTGGGCATCCCAGCCCTCCTAGATCCCAATGACATGGTCTCCATGAAAGTCCCTGACTGCCTCAGCATCATGACCTACGTGTCCCAGTATTACAACCATTTCAACAACCCCAGCCAAGGTGAGTGCCCTTCCATCGCGGTGGCTTCCAGCTTGCTCCCGTTTGGCTGAACACGAAAGCCAGCAGTGCCATGTGCCAGATGTAATCTACCCTATGCCCTCCATCCCCAGGGCAGTGAATCTGTGAGAGTTTCCTTTTCCCACTCCAGAGCTTCCTTTTTCTGTGTATGGAACGCACCAGGTTTGGATATCAGGCTTAGTGGGAGTGATCCAGGAAGGAGCTCGGTGTTGCAATTTGGGAGGGCACATGTCCAAAGCTCATGGCCCTGGAGTTAGTGAATGGAGAGCACCAACACTCCGTGCTTTCTGTGGGAAAACTGGAGCTGCCTGTATCTAGGGAGGAGGAAAAGAAGATGGGATAGCAGCTGCATCTCTGGATCTTGCAGATGCTCGTGGGCAGGGTCTAGATGGTGAGTGGGGCAGGATGAGGTTTCAGGAGAGGGAGGGAATGCTGGAACAGGTCACTGCTGCTGAAAGGGAGGTGCCTGTTTCTCCTCCCTCCATGCCACATTCCTGCCGCCTGGGTTTGGTCACCTCCGGAGCACGCCAGGCCCCTTTGTGGTCTGCTTTAACTCACTAAAATGGGAGAAAGTCAGGTAGGCACCTCCCCTCCCACAGGTAGGTTTTATCACCTTGATAAGTTCAAAGTGGCTGATGGACAAGGGGAGGGGAGCAAGGGTGGGGTGCCTTAAATCAGCTCATCTCTCTTTGCAAGTGCAGCCTGAGCCAAGTGCTAGTCCAAGGCAGCTCTCCCAGGGCATCTCCCCTCTCCAGTTACACCACATCAACGAGAGCATCGGATCAACCTCTTCCACACGAGCACTTCTCCAGGAAAGCTCGTGCCCAAATGGGAGCTCCCTTTGGGACTGTGCCTGTCTGTCCAGCCCTCATGGGCGCAGGGGGTGCTGCCCAGAGCTGCCATCAGCCCCCCAAGGGCTGGTGCCCGCTGAGCAACAGGAGTACATGGGCAGCCATCTAGGCATCTGCTGGCACTCTGGGCTTTACGTGTTACTTGGGCAGTGTTTTATGAGGAAGCAAGTGGATTTGTTGGGTAAATTAAATCACAGTGAGAGCGTCCCTGGGACCACGAGGGTTTCTGCAGCAGGACGAGGCTCTGTCAGCCTCGTGGCCAGGCCGTTATTAGCTTGTGTTTGTCTCTTCCCCCTAAAATAGGCACAGAAGTGTCAGGAGCGGCAAGTCCCGTCCTGTGTCACAAGGCTGGGTGATTTTTTTCCCCTCCCCTTCCCCCACATGCCTTGCATGAGTCACTGTTCTTGTCGGTGCCTGATCCTCCCCGCATTCCTTCTGTGTCTGCAGCCAGAGTCCCGCCGCCTATGAAGCGCCCGGCGGCGGCCGTGTCGCCTCCTCTGCTGGCCCACAAGAAGCCTGTGGCTGAGAGTCCCCCGGCACCGCAGGTACCCGGTAGCTTCGTGTCTGAGGCAGCTCCGTGTCCCCCCTGCTGTGGTTGAGGACACGAGGGACACACAGTGGGGTGGCTCTGTAGAGGGAACTGGCCATGCGCTTCAGGGCAGGAGAGGTGCTTGTGGTGTCCGTGTGGCTGGGGGAGCCCTTTCTTTCTAGGGGGCTGTGGAGCAGGATTTGCCTGTGGCAGGCGAGAGGGTGCAGGGATTGGGCTGGAAGGTTCCTCAGCACAAGCACCCTCCTCCTAAGGGATAGCACTGTGGGGTAGGAGGGGGCAGGAATGCAGGCTGTGGGATTAGAGGAGCAGAGCAGATGCCTTCTCCTTCTCCTCCTCCTTTACTCGGGGGTTAGCAGGTACCTGAGGTGTCCTGTCTTCTGAAGAAGGAGGAGTGTTGCCCTTCAGGTTCCTGCTGCCGTGGGGTTAGTGCACTGCTCCTGCATCCCTTCCGTGCTGCCTCTGGGTAGGGGCAAGGCACCTTCTGGGGGCTAGGCAGGGAGCTGAGGAGATTCGGGAAGGGGCAGCCGTGCACTGTTAGCCCCCACGGCAGCTCCTGAGCCCCACAAGCACCGGAGAGGGGAGAGCAGCAGCTCCATGGGGCGCGGGTGCTGAGCTGCCCTCGCGCTGCCCCCAGGAAGCCGCCGCCGGTGCCGCAGAGGCAGCGGAGCCGTCGCGGTGCCCGCCGCCCAGCAGCACGTGCGCGGCCTGCCAGCAGCACGTCCACCTGGTGCAGCGCTACCTGGCCGAGGGCCGGCTCTACCACCGCCAGTGCTTCAGGTACGTCGCTGCTTTGCTCCTCTGCCTTTCTGACACACACCGTCCTCTTCACACGAGGTCTAAGCTGGGGCCTGGGACCCACCAAGCCCCTTCCTGCCACACTGCAAAGCCTCAACTGGATATACAGGCTGCAGCCGTGCCAGGGAGCCCTCCCTGCGCCTAGGAGAGTGTGTGGGGAGTGAGCAGTGGCCAAAGCAAGAAACAAAGAGGTTGGATGTCATCTGCTATGTGATTACTGCCTGGGTGCAGTCCTTGCACTTGCCTTTCCTTGCTGCGGTGATGAAGGGGTGAGAGCCCTTCTGTAGGTCCCAGGACACAAGGCTGCACGTGGGCCGCTGGCAGCTGAGGGCAGAAGTGCTGAGCCACGGGAAAGACCTGGGAGGCCTCACATCACTGTATAAGCAGTCTGTGCCTAGGCCAAACTAGGGAGTGTCGTAGAAACACACCAGAGCTGGGGCTTGTCACCCTTCCCATCTGCAGCTAGCGTAAGAGCAGGAGCGTTCGGGTGCGCGTGTGACCACTCTTGGGAGCCAGGAACAGGAGATGTGGTGTGTTTCTTGGCACGGCTTGTAGCACTTCCAACTGAGCAGCGAGATCCCTGTAATTTCATCCCGAGTGTTTTGTCTCCTTGTGCTTGCCTTGTCTTTTTCTTTCTGCTGACTCATGGGCACTGTTTGCCTGGAAATGTCTTGTGGCAGCACGTTCTGTGGGTTGGCTGAGATAAAACCAAAACAAGCCCTCTTTTTCTCCGTGTCCAAACTTGTTACCTCTTTGTTTCATCATGTCCCTCCTCCTCACCCGCACTGTGTCGTCACGTCACTGCTCTACATTTCAGAGTAAATACCGGTCAGCTGGACACCCAGAGCAGAATTCCTCACCCAATTACCCAGTTGCAGTGTAGGGCAGCCAGCTGCTGTGAGTGCCAGGTATTCAGACAAGAAGAAACCAGCTTGGTTTGCTTGGGAATGCTTGCTTGGCCCTTGCCCTCGGCTCTGCTGCCCATGCACTGTCTTTCCCCCTTCGCGGGTGGAAAAGTGCTGGCCTGGTTGCTAGTGCTGGTCGTTTCAGTGGCAGCTGGAGGGCTGCGTGAGGGAGGAATCGGAGGTTGGTGAGGAAACAGTAGATGATCCAAGAAGATGTGGATGGGGAAAGAACCCCAATTCAATATGCAGGACACAGGGAGTGAGAGAAGGGCCCTACTGGATCGTTCCTGGGTCCTTCCAGGCTAAAGCCCTGTCTTTGGCAGGTGCCAATGATCAGTTTGTGCCCTTCTAACCGCAGTGATTCTGTAATACCTGTGAGGGTGAGCATGAGAGCAGGCTGAGAAGGAATGTATGTACTCACCTTGGCTGCGCTTCAGGCCTCCAACTGAAGGATTTCTTCAGTCAGAAGTATCATCATTTTACTTAGCTCTCAGTAGATTTTTTTCCAACTATATCTGCCAGCTCTTGGAACCCATTTGAACTCTTGGCCACCACAAAATCATAGCAAGTAGCCAATAGCCTTCCTGTACTTTTTGGACAGTACCTCCCTGTGCTCGTTCTGAAACTACCGCTTCCTCCTCCCAGTTGGCACTGAGTAATCCTTATCTGTGAGCAGGCCCTTCCCTGCTCCCAGGGCTGCCTGTGATTTTGTAGCTTTTTCTAGGCTCCTCCACCGGTTGTGGAATTGAATCCCATTCTACTCAGGCCACAGATCTCTCCCTGGCTCTGACAAGAGTTGGTTCCCTTCTATGTTTCGTGCACACTTCCCGAGCTGAGAGGGACCCAAAGGCACACAGTATCTGCACACAGGAGCTATGAGCTCCACATGGGCTCCCCTTTCCCAAATGACTTGCCCAGGATCCTGCTTAGTTTTGGTAGCAGAGGAGGGAATTAGCCCCCATCTCCCCACAGGGGTTGCCCAAATGCCACTCCAAGCATTTCTCCTTAGCCCTCTTTTCCCCCGTGGGCCCCGCAGCGGCTCTCACGGGCTCTCTCTTGTTTTGGCAGGTGCAGGGAGTGCTCCAGCACGCTGCTGCCCGGCTCCTACAAGGCGGGCGCCGAGGCCGGCACCTTCGTGTGCACGCAGCATCGGGGCAAGCCGCCGGCGAGCGCCAGGGCAGGCGGGAGGCCCGGCCCGGAGCTGCCGTCGCCGTCGGAGCCCAGAACCGAGTGCGGCGCCGGAGCCGCCGCAGGAGCAGCGCTGGGGAAGGGCAGCGACGGCGGCGCCGCGGATGCCGCCGAGAGCCCCGTGGCCATCGCGGGGGCGTCGGGCCCCGCGGACGGGGAGAGCGCGCCCGGCGAAGCCGAGACGCCGCCGGCGCACGCGGGAAGCGGCGCGTCCCCCTGCCACACGCCTGCCAGGCCTCCGCTTCCCAGCAAGCCCTCCGTGCCCGGCCAGGACAAGGGCGGCTCGCTGGACGCACGGCTCCGAGACGCTCGGCCCACCCCTGCGCCAAGACGGGCCGCGGATCCGTCAGCCCTCTCCCCTCCAACCTCTCACCCTGTCCCCCGGCCCAGATCCACCGTGCAGAGCGAGGCCAGCGAGGGTGGCTCTGCCGTGGTGAACGGTGAGAGCGCGTGGGGTCGGCAAAGGGGGTTGCCCAAATTCACAGCAGCTGTGGCTGTCGGCTGCAGCTTGGATGAGTTTCTTTCCTTAGCACAGAATCACAGAAGGGTTGGGGTTGGAAGGGACCTCTAGAGATCATCTAGTCCAACTCCCTGCTCCAGCAGGGACACCCAGAGCACGGGGCACAGGGCGGCATCCAGGCGGGTTCGGAAGATCTCCAGAGAAGGAGACTCCACAACCTCCCTGGGCAGCCTGTGCCAGGGCTCTAAGAAACCTCAAAGAAATCTAAGGAAACCCAACGCCCCTCTGTTTCCAATGAAATCTCAGGCTCAGCCATGGAGCCTGCACCTGCCAGCAGTCCCTGGAGCAGATGGAGTGGCAGGAGTTTCACACCTGCCTGCACCGCTGTATTTCCATGGAGCTTTCCAGAGGATGCTGCCAGTGTGGAGGAAAGGTGGCAGGGATCAAGTAGTTGGAAGTCGGGGCAGGGGAACATGTTGGTTCTCCAGGTGCAACTCCAAGGGTGGGATGGGGAAAAGATAACAAGGGGGGTATTTGGAGGAGGAGACTGCCTTGACCATGGGAGAAATGCTCCCAAGATTTACAGGGAGAACAGCCAGCACCTCCTGCAGGGAGCTTTATAAGATGTGCCTTGTGTTGATCTAACCTCTTTCCTAATGTCCTTTCAGTGTTGTGATGGTCTGACATGTGTCTTTCTAGGTAGGGTACCTGAGCCCAGTCCCCCCGTCCCAAAACCCCGAGGGAGACCCTGCTCCTCTGATCGGTACGTCCTTCTGTTTGCAGGACACCTGGAAACTCCATCGGGAGGTAGGGCTGTGGAGACACCTCAGCTCTGGACCCCTTCCCCACCTCCATCAGCCCCTGCCTCTTGGGAAAACATAGGCCATGATCCCAGCTTTTCCCTGACTTGTGTTTGGCCATTCCTTCAAGGGACTCCATCCCTTAGGGCTTGCAGGTGTACCAGGGAAGTCACCGCAGCTTTCCTGGGGATGGGGATGCACCGTGCCATGGGGCAACGTGGCTTGCGGGGTATGTGCCCCCAAAGGGGCAGCAGTGCCACCACCTGTAGGAGTTTGCAAAGAAGGATCTGTCCCTTCTTAGGGAGGTGAGGGTGTTGAGGTGATAAATGGCTCTGAGAAATGCTGCTCCCACCCCATTGACAGCCTTAAGAGCAGCTCTGGTTTGTGGTGCTGTCACCTTGCTGCTGGGGAAGGCTGTGCTGGGGAGAGGAGAACAGCTGCTCCCATAAAGCCCAGCCTTTCCTGCTGCTTAGCAGATGGAGACTAATATTTAGAAACCAACTGCTCAGCGCAGCATGTGAGTGACATGGGCTGCCTTTCCCTCCAGCCCTTAGATTTGTCCTCAGCCCTCCATAGGGAGCAGACCGCTTTGTGTCTGGAGAAGACATGGGCCAGCCTCAAATGAGAAGCCTGCTCCTGTAGGGGAGACATCCTGCCAGCTCATTCCTAGCCCTTTTGACTAAGTCCTTCTCCCATGTCTAGACCTCCCTGTCTGTCCCTGCTCCATGACACCTCTTTCTTTCTCCCTCTGTTGTTCTCCCAGCACCGGAGCTGCTGCCAAAGCCAAGGACCCACCATGGATGGCTCTAGTGCAAGCAGAGCCCAAGAAGAAGCCAGCTCCTCCTCCTCCCCCTGGCAGCAGCCAGGAGACTCCAAGCAGGACTACAGAGGAGGAGGATGGAGTGGAGGTGGGGAAAGCCAAGAGTGAGGAAACCAGGCCTGATGTTGCAGAGCCCAAACCGTACAATCCCTTTGAGGAGGAGGATGAGGAGCAAGAGGAGAACGCTGCCACCCCAAAGAGCACCCCTGAGCAGGAGCAGAGCGACGCTGCGGCCAGGCCCCTGCACCCCTGGTACGGCATCACGCCGACCAGCAGCCCGAAGGCCAAGAAGCGACCGGCCCCGCGAGCCCCCAGTGCCTCCCCGCTAGGTGAGCTGCCCCCTTCCCTGCCCCACACGCTCGGGCTCCTCAGCCCTGGAGCCCCCCGAGTGCTGCCTCCCTGGAGCCTCTGCCTTGTGCTGTCGGGATGGGCGTTTGTGCCGTTGTCCTGGCCCTGGGCAAGGCACATCCTTACTCCGTTGCTGAAGCACAGGGAGCTTTGCAGGTAGGACCTGTGCTCTGGAGGGAGCCTTTTACCCTCTCTGAAGAGAAAGCCGGATGCTGGTTCCTTTTGTGCTCTCCTACCCGTCCACACATACCTGCCCTTCCAGCTGCCACCCTCCTCCCTGAGCTGTCCCTTTGCTTTGCAGCCCACCACCCCATCTCCAGGCTGTCGCACTCCGAGCCATCATCCTCCACCCCGTCTCCAGCCCTCAGCCTCGAGAGCATCAACTCCGAGAGTTCAGCCAAGGTGCTGGGTGACACTGAGGAGGCCTTAGTGCCCAAAAGCTCCTCCGAGCCCACTGTGCACACGCCGACGGCTGCCAAGACCTCGAGCACTGAACCGCCGCTGGCCAGTGTCTCCTCCAGTGAGAGCCCTGCTGCCCCAGGCAGCCTCTCCACCAACTCCTCCTTCTCCTCCTCCAGTGAGCTGACCAGCCTCAGTGGGGAGGCACAGCCCAGCGCCCCACATGCTGACAGGAGTGTCTCCGCTGGCAGCTTGAAGACCAGCCCCAGCCGGCTGCCTCCCAAGCCTCCTGCTGGGGCTAGTCCTACACCCACCCTTTCGGCTTCGGATGGGGGTGCTGTGAATCCGCAGGCACCCTCCTCCCCCAAGCCCCAGCTGAAGGTGAGATGGAGATTTTTCTCGCATCCATATCTGCAGCTTTCCACCTCCTTTTGTCCCTCGGTCACAGTGGGGAGCACAAAGGTTGAATTTGCTTTTCATGGGTTTGATATGTGACCTCCTGAAAGCAACCTGCAGGCATGTGCTTTTTGAGTGGTGGCCAGGCTTGTTCTGCCTGCCCCATGTGCTAAAAACGAGGCAGGATGCTCTGGGATCAGAGCAAATTGGAAGGGAACTGTGAAGGAAAATAATTCAGCATGCTGGTTAGAGAGAGGCTGGAGAACTTGTCATGTAACGTTACTGATGCCAGAAGGGTTAACGCATCCAGGAAGGAGAGGGAGCAATAGCAGACACAAGGACGAGCATCTGTGGTGACATGGGATGAGTTTCGGTGCCCAGGGCTGTAAATCCTTGCCTTGGGGTGCATGATGACGATGGAAAACCGTGCCTGTTTTAAGGGGGAGCTTCTTCCCCCATAATCTCTCTGACAGCTGTGACCCGCTGGCTTTATTCCTGTCCAGTGAACAGGCTGGGAGAACAGCAGCTCCCAGCCCCATGGCTGGGTCCTGGTGGAGGCCGGTGCTGTGCACCTCCCATGAGCTGCTCCCTCCATGAGCAGCCTTGGGCTGCTGAAGCCCTTTGCTTTCCCAGAGCCTCACGTGTCTCCCTTTGCGCCCTTGCTCCAGTCTTCCTGCAAAGAGAACCCCTTCAACAGGAAGCCATCGCCCGCCGCCTCTCCCTCTGCAAAGAAGCCTCCCAAGGGCTCCAAGCCAGTGCGTCCTCCTGCGCCAGGTCACGGCTTCCCACTGATCAAACGCAAGGTAAGAAATGGCATTTGGGAGCAGGGGGGCAAAAGGCAGCCCTGCACCGTCCCCCAGGCCCTGGGTTGCCCTCTTGGCACATAGCTCGCCCTGGGGAGCAGAGGTCTAGGCACCCACTGATGCACAAGCAGGTAGGGAGCCCAGTGTGACACTGCAGGTGGGGAAGGTGGTGTCTAGGCTGGGCTCCACTGACAGCAGCCCCCTGATCTCCCTTTATTTCAGGGTGAGGTGGGGATTGCAATCACCTCTTAGGTGGGGGAGTCCTTTGTTGCCTGCTCTGCGTAGACCAACCCTAGGGTTACCCCTAGAAACTGGAGGTTGATGATGACAGGAAGTCTCTGCTGTTTGGCTTGGCAGGTGCAAACAGATCAGTACATCCCTGAGGAAGACATCTATGGGGAGATGGATGCCATTGAACATCAGCTGGACCAGCTGGAGCACCGTGGCGTGGCCTTGGAGGAGAAGCTTCGCAGTGCAGAGAACGGTGCGTTGGCTCTGCTGTCATTTGGCTGTGGGGCAGGATGGGTCCTAGAGCTGTCCTGTCTTCAGCAGTGATTTCCTCAGTGTCAGTGTTGGGGATAGGTGAGCCCTGGCCTCCTGGAAATTTCACAGCCATACCCTTGAGATGGAGATATTCCTAAGAGAAGAGGAGGTGATAGGGATGCCAAGGTGGGATGGAGAGGAGAGAAGGTCCCTTTGGGCCCGGATGCCAGCTCAGGTTGGATTAATTCTATGCACCTGCCTTGGCTTGGCAGAACCCAGCCTGCTGCATGGTGTCATAGAATCATAGAATGCTTAAGGTTGGGAGGGATCTCTAGAGGTCATCTAGTCCAACCCCACTGTGTCAGGACATGTGGGGCTAGGGATGGCTCTGACTTGTCCCTTTGCTCGCAGACAGTCCTGAGGACAGCCTGCTGGTGGACTGGTTCAAACTCATCCACGAGAAGCACATGCTGGTGCGCCACGAGTCGGAGCTCATCTACATGTGAGTGTGCGCCGGGGAGGCGCTCGCCCTGCTGCTGGGAGCCCCCCCTCAGCTCTCCCCAGATGCTGCTTCCAGGGGAGGCCCTGGCATGGCCCCCAGGCCTGCAGAAGGTGGAGAAGAGGGCGAGCAAGGGAGGCTTTGCAAACACTGCTCGTGTGCTGTCGGTCACTGATGCCCTAGTGCCAGCAGCATCTCCTCCTCTTGAGCAGCTGGGCTTGGTGCCTGCTCGGGCTGGGCTTGGCCCTTGTTGCACAGAGGATGAGACAAGCGCTTGGTGGTTCTTTGCAAGCCCACCCTGTGGTGAGGGGTGATGTCCTACTTCTCTGGAACATCATTTTCCAGCAGGGTCCCCTTCCTTTGCAGCTTCAAGCAGCAGAACCTGGAGCAGCGGCAGTCAGATGTGGAGTATGAACTGCGGTGCCTCCTGAACAAGCCAGGTAAAGCGTCATTCTGCCAGGAGTTACCCCATTTTCCCCTGGAACTTCCCTGGAAAAATGGGGTAACTCCCCCCAGAATGATGCTCTATGCCCTGTCTGCTATGGCAAGTCTTTTGAGAAGAGAGACAGATCTTTCGGAGACCAGTTCAGTCCAGTTGGATTGGGAGACACTGCCCCATCTCCTCCCCTGCCACAGCCCTGGGCTAGGGGGAGATGCTCCCTTTGCCCCATGGATGCCGTGTGGTGCCAAAGGGCTGTCCCTTCACACCACCCCTACCCCAACTGGCCCTGCAGCATGTTAGAGTAGAAAGGGACCTTGCAGATGACTGGCACCAGCACCAGGGACAAATTCAGAGCTCCTTCAGTCATTTAATGGCTTGTCCTTATTTTGGGGCTCGGGTGTGTAGAGAAGGACTGGACCGATGAGGACCGAGTGAGGGAGAAGGTGCTGATGCAGGAGCTGGTGACCATCATCGAGCAGAGGAACGCCATCGTGAACTGCCTGGATGAGGACCGGCAGAGGTGAGGAGGGACATGGCCCGGGGGCCCTTCTGACCCTGTGCCCCTTGAGCAACTCGTGGGGGTGTCCCAAGGTGTCCCTGTTGCTAACAGGACTTCCCAATGAAACCCACTGGGAAAGAGACCCTGTTCAAAGAGACAAGGGAGTCAAAGAGACCCTTGTGTCTTTGGATGGTTTGTGTGGGAAGGGCAGCACTTGGAGAGTGTGTGGGATTGATGTTCATGGAAGCAGAGGCTCTTGAGACAGCAGTGGATCCTCCCCTCTGTGGCTTCTAAGTAGCAGGTTCTCTAGCCTGAGGCACCACGACAGCTGGGTCCAGGGCAGAATCACTGACCTATTTCCCACTGTTTCTTTCAGGGAAGAGGAGGAGGATAAAATGCTAGAAGCCATGATTAAAAAGAAAGGTAAGAAATGGGCAGGAGGGTTTTTGTTACGATTTCACTGCAGACTGCAGTGAGGGGCAGCATTAACTGTTCTGTGCAGAAGGAGAGGTGGTTCTGCACAGCCTCAGGGGCCTTTCCTATGGGGCTGTTCAGGTTTGGGGCCAGCCCAGACTGCCCACAAGGAAGTGTGCATGCAGTGGAGGGCTTGATTCAGGGCTGTCACCTGTGCCCCTGTTGTCCTGGGTGTGCAACTGCCAGAATCACACGGTAACAACCCCATCTTGCAACCCCAGAATTCCACAAGGAGACCGAGGTCGAGAGCAAGAAGAAGGGCAAGTTCAAGCCCATGAAGGTGCTGAAGCTGCTGGGCAACAAGCACGACTCCAAGAGCAAGTCGCCCAAGGAGAAGAGCTAGAGCGGGGCAGCGGCAGCCAGGAGGGCTGTGCTGGGCTCAGCGGGAAGGGGCTCCTGCCCCTCCGCTTCCCGCCTGTCTCTCCAGAGGCTTTCCCGGTGCTCCCTCCCCAGCAGCTGCAGGAATCCGGAGCGCGGGAGGGCCCCTCCGGTGGCTCCTGCGGCGCGGGGCTCGGTGCTCCCGCCTTGCCCGCGGCACGGCCAGTGCCCAAGGCTCCCTGCACGTGGGCCATGCAGGAGCATCCCCCGGAGCGTGTTCCCGCTGCTCCGTGCCCAGGAGCTTGGTGTTTGTGGGAAAAACTTGCACTAACCGCCCCGCTCCCTTCCCTCCGCTCTAACTGTGACAGCTCCGTGTGCCTCCGACCTGCCCCAGGAGGGAGCGGGGCCTGGCTGTCCCTCCCTGCCCTCCTGCTCTTGCCTCTTTCCTGTCCCGGTTTTAACTCGAGGAGAAAATTCTGGATTCGGGAGCAGGAATCTACCGCCTTTTCCAGCCTATGCTGAAATGTTAAAAAAAAACAACCCCACACCCTCATCACAAGGTCCTGGAGACATAGCCAAAAAAAAAGGTGCAAAAGGTGCCCCGTCTATTTTGAGATTTCCCCTCCCACTGAAGACTTTTCTCCCGCCGGTGCCAGGGCTGGGCTGGCTCCATTACAAGGCTGAGAGGACCCAAGGGGACAGCGTATTTGTGCTAGGATGCAGCCTATACACCCTACTCAGGACATCTTACTCCCATCCTTGCTGCTGCTAAACAGCCCCTGCTGCCTTCACGGTGAGGGAGGGACATTCCTTTTCCAGACAAAGAGCCCAAGATTTTACTTGGTGCCGGCAAGGGGCAGCTGGTGCCCCTGCCCAGCAGTGCCAGCCTTGAGCAGCTGCGGAGGGGGCACTGTCACCACTGGCCTTTCCCCAGCCCTGCCCGGGCTTCCGTGCGGAAACCGTTTGGCCGGTTGTTTTTTACACCTCCTTTCCTAGATGAATCCAACCCCCCCGAACTTTTTAAGCCCTTATTTTATTTGTGGTGTTTGCGTGTTTGTACATGTGTGTGTGTATGTTGGAGGAGGGAAGTGGGGGATGTTGTTCTTCCCGCCATTCCTTCCTCCTGTTTCTTTTTGTGTTTCCTGCCTTCTCCTCCACGGCGAGGAGCTATTTATTGAGTTGTTCTCTCAGTCTGAATTAGACACTGAGTTTCATGCCTCTTTGGTTGGTCCGCTGTTGGTCTTGCCTTCCCAGTAGCAGATGAGACATAACCAGCCCTGAGCGAACCGCTGCAGCCTCCTCTTTCCAAAAATCCAGCGGGCTTTATCCGGACACTCTGCCTTGGAGCAGTGCCTTGCGGTGTGGGATCCCCCTTTCCCAACACGCAGGGGGTCTGAGCGTCACCCCAGCCCCCGGACGGCCCTGGGGGCAGCTGAGCCCCACGCTGCCGATGCCGCTTCTTTCCTGCCACCTCCCACTGGCTCATTGGGAGCAGTGGTTGGAGGGGGGATCCCAGAGCACAAGCCTTTTCCATGGAGCGTGCTTGCTCCAGGGGCTGCGGCCGCGTCGCTGCTGCCGGGATTGCTGCAGCCTCTGCCCCGCTCTTTGGCCCCGCTCCCATCAGAACTTCTGTTTGTAAAAGGACACTGTACTAACCCCGGGATTTCCACTCACCTGAACGGAAATAAAAGAAACCTTGGAGTTAAAAACTGCCTTAGAGGGTTATTTTAATTCCTTCCTGCACTCACACTGTCCCAGGACGGGGCATCCGCCTGGCTTTGATGAGTGGTTGTCAGGGTATCACTAAAAAACAGATGAAACAAGGAAAACCACAGCAAGAAAACCTTGAGCAGAAACACCCTGAGCAGAAAATCCCCTGTCCCTCCTCGGGGCAGCCGTGTTCCCGAGCACCTGCCTCTTCCAGCGCTGCCCAGTAGTTGCTGGCGCTCACCAGCACCCTGAGCTGCAGCAACACTGGAAGCTGTTGTTTGTGTTGAGGCATCTTCTTCCCCAGCACCTGCCAGTGCAGCCACTCCCAGAGACACAGGCAGAAGTAGGTCACAGATAGAGAGAGTAACACTCATGTTAGTGTCTTGCTACCTGGAACCTCCAGCCTTTGGGTTGAATGGAAAAAAAGGCATGACTTTTTTGTTCTCTAAATTGCCATGCTCTGCAGCATTGTCTCGCCAAAAGGAGGCTCTGCCTTGTCATATTTTAAAGTCTGTTCCTGTGTGTTTTCATCTCCTTAATATTGTTGGGCAAATTCCCCCCTTGCAGAAGGGGTCTGCTGCCTGGGAAGGATTTGACAGCAGCTTTCTTCTGTCAGCAGCTGCACCTAAGATGTTCCTACCTGCTGGCTTCAGGCAGCACGTGGTACTGCCCCCTCCTCAGGGGCATTCGGGAGAAGTGGGACAGGCACAGACCAGCCCTTGAGACTGCTGGTAAGGGAAGAAGAGGAGGACCCCAATTGCTCTGGTGTCTTTTGAGGCCTAGTCACGGGCATCAGATTTGTTCCCAATGGGAAAGTCTTTTGTTGTGATCTCTCTCATTTCCTTGCTTCTCTTCTTGTCAATCATCTCCATCTCCCGCAGTTTCTGCAAAGCGCAAGGGGAAAGGTTGAGTGGGGAGAATAGCAGGAGCTGTTACTTTTTGTGTGTTTGTTTTGCCAAACCCAAGAAAAAAGGTTCTTCTGCCCTAGATCAACTTACATGCAGACATGGAAAGAAAAGGTGGAACCTTCTCTCCCCGTGTCCCCTAAATTCACTCTTGCCCCGTGCCATGAAGAACACTTGGCTCCCTGCCCTTCCTCCTCCCGCACCCACCCTTGGGTGTCAGAGGGCCAAGATTTCTCCCATGATGGGTTCCCTCCACACGCTGCTCTGCCAGCGTCCCCAGGGCCCTCACAAACCTGTGAGATTTCGGTGAGGACGATCCCTCGATACCTTTTGCCCTGTCCCAGGGCTTCCATCTCGGCCAGGAACTCCTTCCTCTCCTCCACTTCGTTCACCACTAAGCCCAAGGAGGAGAGAAAAAACACAGGATTCAGCAGCCAACCTTACTAGTGTCACTGGAATGGAGATCCCACCGGAGAAGGGGGTATCTGATCCAGCAGTTGCCCATGTCACCTGAGTATCTCAGCAGTCTTTTACATATGAGGAATTCGTGCCCGTGTCCCCAGCCCCTTTCTCCACCTTTCCCAAAGAGTAACTTTCTGGTTCTCTTCAAACAGACAACGCTGTTGCTTGCTGGCACATTACCCCGTCTGTGGATGGAGCCAATCTGCTTAAATCTGTGGAGGTTCATGAGTTCAAAGGCAGCCCCAAGGGAAACACAACCGTATTTGGTCACAGCCAGCAGCGCTTGGGCTGTTGTCCTGCAGCCAGTTGGTGGGCCAAGCCCCAACACAGCACAGCCCATCAGTGTTTTACATGTGTCAAGGACAACAGTGAGTTTGAGAGCAGTTTTGTAGCACTCAAAGCAAACAGGAAGCCAACCACGCTGCTCTCACAGAATCCCAGAAGGGTTGAGGTCGGAAGGGACCTCTAGAGATCATCCAGTCCAACCCCCTGCTCCAGCAGAGACACCCAGAGCACGGGGCTCAGGGCGGCATCCAGGCGGGTTTGGAAGATCTCCAGAGAAGGAGACTCCACAGCCTCCCTGGGCAGCCTGTGCCAGGGGCTTGGGCACCCTCACAGGGAAGTTCCTCCTCATGTGGAGATGGAACTGCCTGTGTTGCAGCTTGCACCCATTACTCCTTGTCCTGTCACTGGCCACCACTGTGAAGAGCTGGGCCTCTTCCTCCCTACATTCCCCCTTCATGAACTTATACACGTTAATCAGATCCCCTCTCAGCCTTCTCTTCTCCAAGCTGAACAGGTCCAACTCATTCAACTCTCCTCATACAAGAGATGTTCCAGTCCTTCAATCACCTTTGTTGCCCTCCGCTGGTTGATGCTTTCCTTGCATCATCAAGCCCGTGCAAACCCATTATTTGAGTGCTGTTATTTTCTGTGTTGTCCTGGTTGGGAAAGGGCTGCCTGAGGTGCACACGTGCACTGAAATTTGGGGCACACCAAGTTACCAGACAGGGGGTTGCCACCCCAGGGAATTCTGTAAGCCAAAGTGCATCACTGCCTAAAATTACGCTCATCCTATATTTAAGCTTTACTCGTATAACTGCCCTGGTTTGGGAGCAACACAAAGCAGCCCAAACCACACTCCAGCTGGCCAAGGGCCTAGTCTACATGGAGCTACGTGGGCTGGAAAAAGGAGCCACAATACCTGGGCTCTCTGCCGAGGTGACCCCTGCAAACCAGTAAGGGCTTTTTGTGCCAATTGAGTGGATTTTGTGGGGGCAAACGAGAGTTTGCAACCGCCAGCAAACTGCTGCAATGCAGACTCTGCTAGGAATCTGGATCCGTGTCACAGCAAGAGGTCTTTTCTCCTGGAAACTGGGCTCGGTGCCCCCTTCCACAACGGGCCTCTGGTTTCTGGCTGCACATTCAGCTGCGCCAGCTCGGGGAGGCCCTGAGGTCCCCGGCCTCCCCGTGTGCCTCGCTCTGTCACCTTCCACATACACTCTTCAAACCGGTCCACCTCGGGTGCCTCCTCTTCCTCTGTCCGAGCCGGCAGCTGCTTCGCTTTGTGCTCCCTCACATCCTTCCCTGTCGCCAAGATACTCTGGAGCCTTTGCTTCTCCCGTTCCAAATCTCCTGGGATTGCCAAAGAAAAGGAAGCCATTAGCAGCCTGTCTCCTCGGGAAGGAGCCTGGCCTGTGGCTTCTCTCCCCGAGATGGCAGAGGCAGCAGCATGTTAATGGCAGCCCCATCCTCAGACGGAACCGCAGAGTCAGATGTGTTTGTGGTGAAGAGTCGACCAAGCTGACATCAGAGCTCTGATTCACATTCATAAACCAGAAGAACATGCAGTACTCCCCTCTTGGGCACCGATTACCTGCGCCCCTATCCCCTATCATCCCAGCCAGCAGGCAGGAGTCAACGAGCATTTACAGGAGAGCATTTACAGCAGAGCATTTACTGGTTCCCTCAGGGATCTGCTTTTTTGGCCTCTTGGGAGGCAGAAAGAGCGAAGGTGAAAAGCCATTAGGAACCCCCCAGACTGCTGAGGTTGCACACAGCAAATGGATGCGAGGGCCTGGGCAGCGGGGTCTATTCCTTACTTATGTCTGCTGACTTACGCCTCGCCTGTGGCTTGAACTGCTCTCGGGAATAGGCGTCTCCCGCCTGGCAGAGCCTGGCGGGTCGAAGCAGAGGTTTAGCTGGGAGCCTGCCCGGTAGGCAGAGCTTAGGGGGAGCCCAGGCCGGCTCTGCAGGCTGCGGGTCATTGCTGCTCGTGGGGCTGCACTGGAGGGGCAGGGTGTCTCCTCCTGGACAGCAAAGGGAACAGACACACGGCTGGGTCAGGCACAGGGCAGCCTGTGGCTTCACGGCCCCAGGTTCAGGTCCCCTTGTCACCCTTTATTTCCTGGACAGACCCTTGGAGACACCTCACCCTGTCCAACATCTTTTAAAGGCAGAAGGAGGCACTGAGAGGAAGAGGCAGGTGGAGGCTGGACAGTTTTCTGCACAAAGACAGTTTCCATCACAGGATATGAAAGCAGAGATGAGGACAGTAAGATGGGGGCCAGTGCTGACAAGAACACGACTTCCTCCGGGTGCTCCCCACACGTTTGTTTCTGGCCCATCCAACTCCTCCGTTAGGCCAGTGCTCTTTGGGGAGCACCCCAAGAGCAGCAGCACAGGGAGCGGAGCCAGGGATCTACTCACGTTTCACACAGTCCATGAGGTGCCGCCTCTGGAAGCTCGTGAGCCTGGACTCATCCATCATTGCTGAAAAACACGGGGTACCTGTGAGGACTTCAGCGTGGGGGGCTCCCCTATTCACCTGGGACGCTAGGGCAGGGGGAATGGCTGGGAAAATAACCCTGGAGAAAATCTCCACTTAAAGACCAAAACCCCAAAGAAGGGAGCCCATTATCTTGCCGTTTCGGGACCGTCACCCCCGGACACTCAAACGCAGGCAGCTCCGGGGCCGTGTTTAGCCGCTGCTCCGTGTAGCTCGCTCTCAGCTGTGCTCCAGGGGAAGGATTGGGTTTCATTTCGGGAAAGATTTCCCATGCGCTGGCCACACGGGTGCCGTGACCGCCAAGCGCTGCGAGGGGAGTGATGCCAGCCCGGACGCTGCAGAGCCGGGATGCGCGGTGGGAGGCTCCCGCTCCAGGCCTCCCCTTCCTTGCCCTTACCTTGCAGCAGCTCCCGGGTCTCCCGGCTGTACTGGGCTGTGCCGGGCGGCTGCCAGAAGCGGCTGCCCCTGCCCGGCCGCCCGCCCTCCCGCGACGACATCGCCCAGGTCGGGGGCTGCGGCGAGACGAGGCTGCCGGCGCTTCCAACAGCTCCGTGCCCAGCCCTGCGACAGGGAGACACTGCGGGGACGGGTGACGTCACAGGGACTGCCCTTGCAGGGCCCCCTTTGACAAGTGACGTCACAGGCGCCGCCCTTCCAGGGACCCCCTTGACAAGTGACGTCACAGCTGTGGCCCTTCCAGGGATGTTGCAGGGACCACTGACATCACAGGCGCTGCCCTTCCAGGATGTCCCTGGACAAGTGACGTCACAGGTGCTGCCCTTCCAAGGACACTGTGGTGATCAGTGACGTCACAGATGCCGCCCCTCCAGGGTCCCCCTTGGCAAGTGACGTCACAGGCACCGCCCTTCCAGGGATGCTGTGGTAACTAGTGATGTCACAAGGGCTGCCCTTCCAGAGACCCCCTTGACAAGTGACGTCACAGGTGCTGCCCCTCCAAGGACACTGTGGTGACCAGTGACGTCACAGGGGCTGCCCTTCCAGGGACCCTGCGGTGACGTCACAAGCACTGCTTTCCCAGGGTCCCCCTGGACAAGTGACATCACAGGTACCGCCCTTCCAAGAACACTGCGGTGACCAGTGACGTCACAGGTGCTGCTGTTCCAGGGACCCCCTTGACAAGTGACGTCACAGGGGCTGCTTTTCCAGGGACACTGCGGTGACGTCACAGGTTCTGCCCTTCCAGGGATGCTGCAGGGACCAGCGATGTCACAGGTGCCGCCTCTGCAGGGACACTGCGATGACCAGTGACATCACAGGGGCCGCCCTTCCAGGGACACTGCGGTGACGTCACAGGCACTGATTTTCCAGGGTCCCCCTGGACAAGTGATGTCACAGGTACCGCCCTTCCAAGGACACTGTGGTGACCAGTGACGTCACAGGCGCTGCCCTTGCAGGGACCCCCTTGACAAGTGATGTCACAAGTGCTGCCCTTCCAGGATGTCCCTGGACAACTGACGTCACAGGTGCTGCCCTTCCAAGGACACTGTAGTAACCAGTGCCCCTCCAGGGCTCCCCTTGGCAAGTGACGTCACAGGCGCTGCCCTGCCCGGGTCCCCCAGGAAAAGTGACGTCACAGGCGCTGCCCTTCCAGGATGTCCCTGGACAAGTGAGGTCACAGGGGCTGCCCTTCCAAGGACACTGTGGTGATCAGTGACGTCACAGATGCCGCCCCTCCAGGGTCCCCCTTGACCAGTGACGTCACAGGCGCTGCCCTGCCCGGTCCCCCTGGTCAAGTGACGTCAGAGGCGCCGCCCCCGCAGCCCCCCCAGGCCCTGCGGCGCCCCGCTCACCTGCCCGCCGCCTGACGTCACAGCGCGCCGCTCTGACGTCACAGCGCGGCGCTCTGACGCCGCGGGAAAGGAGCCCCTCGGAGCCAATCAGGGGAAAGAAGCGAAGAGGAAGCGCAGAGACACGAGTCCCCTCGTCTCCATGGCGACGTGTGCGCTGGGCGGCTCCGGATTGGACCGCGCCGGGGCGGGCGGGCAACTTCCGTGACGTCACTGCGCGCGGCCGGAAGTGATCGTCATTTGGCAGGCGGCGGGCGCGGAGGCAGCATGTCGGACAACGAGGACAAGTGAGCGCGGGGCCGGGCGGCGGGGAGGGCCGGGGCGGCGCGCGGTGCTCTGCGACCTCCGCTTCCACCCGCAGCTTCGACGGCGACGACTTCGATGATGTGGAGGAGGATGAGGGGCTCGAGGACCTGGAGAACGCCGAGGAGGTGGGTGCGGGCGCGGGCCGGGCAGGGCGGCGCGGGCCGGCCGCGATGGCGCCGCCCTGCCCGGTGCTGCCCGCGCTGCGCCCCGCAGGAGGGCCAGGAGCACGTGGAGCTGCTGCCGTCGGGCGAGCGGCAGCAGGCCAACCAGAAGCGCATCACCACCCCCTACATGACCAAGTACGAGCGCGCGCGGGTGCTGGGCACGCGCGCCCTCCAGATCGCGTGAGTACCGAGCGCCCCCGGGCCCGACTCGGGGCCCCGCCGCCTTCCCGGGGGAGCCCCGGGGCTCGAGGGGCTCCCTGTGTGACCCTGGGCTTTGGGGGCTGCTGCCTTGGGTGTGGGTAGGATCCCTGTCTGCCCCCCTGGCCGGGCTGGGGCGGCTCTGCCGGCACCTCCAAAACTGCTGTCCCTTCCTGGGATTCCTGAAATGGGATCCCAGTTTCTGCCTGTCGCAAGGTGAGTGGGTCTGGGCTGGAAGCTGTGGACAAGAGCCAAAACTGGAGGGTGCAAACGGTCAGAGTGCCCTCGGTGACACCACTGGGTTGCGGGGGTTAAGCCTCATGGTCTTGGCTTCCCTTTGGAGTGCAGTTGGGTGGCAGCAGGCTGCGTGGGGTCCCTTTTATAGTGTGCAATGTTACTTAAGTTCTCTTTTAAGGGCTCTCAGGGCTGGCTGCTCCCAACAGCTTCCATTCACCTTCCCAGGGCTGTTTGACTATTTTCGGTCAGCAGACGGGTGAGCCTTGTCCTGGGCTGTCTGTAAACGCTTGTAAAGCCTGTCTGAAAACACGGCTCGGTCTTATCCAGGTCACCTCTGCGCTCAGAATAACGCTGCCCCTTCCCAGGAGCCTCGCCTAGAAGCTCCTAAGTGGGATCTGATCTCTCCTTAGGCCTCATTCCGCCTCCCGCTCGGGGAAGCTGTTTTGGGTGCAGCCCCTGGGAGCTGGTAGAAGGCCGGAGAAATGGAGCAGCTTGGAGGGGTCTGTGCCAGCCTCTAATCCAGGCTCTGGCACCCAGTCCTGCCTCTGCCCTCGGCACTGAATCCAGGCCAGCAGCAGCCCCCAGTGGCCTCATCCCGGCATAACGGGAGCTGCTGTTCCCTGCTGCTGCTGAGGAGGGCACATAGCAGCCAGCCCAGCTGCTCAAGCCTCTGCAAAATGCCTTTTTTTTTCCTTTTTTGCCTTTTTTTTTTCCCCTTCTGGAAATAGTGCATCATAAAACCAGCCCTCCCTTTTCCCCCCCCTAAAGCCTGGGGAATATGAATAGGTCAGGAAGTAAGAGCTGTGGTGGAACTGCAGATGCCAGGCCCACTTTTACAGCGTTTCCGCCCTCTTTAGTGGTTAATTTTAGAACCTCTCCTTCCTTCCCCGCATTTACCCACATCCCAGGGTGACTCCAGGAGGATGTGGCTTTGACCAAGCCCAAAGCCCCAGCTGCTGCTGAGGGCCAGGCCAAGAGGAACATGCAAGTAAATGCTCATGCCGTAGCCACCCTGCATCTAGTGAAACTGGTGCGGCCACTGCACGGTCACAGGAGGGCAAATTGCTTCCCAAAGCGGATAAAATTCCAGCGTGGGTTTGCCAAGGTGGTGCTCTGCTCTGCTGCTCCTGACTCCTGCTCTTCCCACGCAGGATGTGCGCCCCGGTGATGGTGGAGCTGGAGGGCGAGACGGACCCCTTGCTGATTGCCATGAAGGAGCTCAAGTAAGTCTGGGCTTTGCGACTGTACCTAGCAGGTAGGCCTCGCCCTGACACTGGGCAGCTTGTGCTGTGTGGCTGTGAGAACCCAAGTGTCCATCTTTCTGGAATCACTTTAATTCCCTGAAAGGAGCTAGTGCTAAGCAGCCATCTGAACCAACCTGTGTTGGGATGAAATGCTGACAAAAGTAAAATACAGGTCAGATTAGTGATGTGGAAACCCTGTTAAGAACCTTCTTGTGCTGCATCCTTCCATGCTTGGCTTCCTGTGCCTGCAAAAGACCCATCCCTGCTTCCTGCCTCCTTTTCGGAGGGGAATTTTATCT